>JANHGL010006471.1:0-11210 GCA_024611195.1 Ceyx melanurus
GGGTGTTACCTGTCTGCTGAGTGGAGCTCAGAGAATGGCTCCAGCTGTCAATCTCAGCTTCACTCTCCCTGATACTTGTGAGTCCTTTCTCTTCAGCTTGAAGCCTCAAAACCTCATCTTCAAGCTGGGCTACTCGGCTGAGCAGATCATCTACCTGCTCACAGCGCACACAGCCATGGGAGCTGTCCTCCGAGGCCAGCAACAGGCTGTGGCACTCTCTACAGCACCCCCACATCCTTTCGAGCAATATGTGTCTGAATTCCCACATCGACTTTGGATGAAGACAGTATAATGGTCTTCTTTTGTCGAGTGAATACTATACTGACCAGTCAGCAGCACGTTTAACTGGATGGGCTGGTTTTCTTTTTTTTTTTTTTTTTTTTTTAACTCCCTTCCTCAGGCACCAGCAGTGCAGGCAGGGAGGAGGCTGCTTTCTCTGTGCACAGGAGTGAACCCCTCCGGCAAAGGTTACACCCCCAGTAAACAATTAACCCTCTCAACTGTACTTGCCCGGACCCTCGGACGGTCTCAGCTGTTCTAGGCTAAATCCCTGAGTAGAGAAAGCCTGTGACCTGTTAGATAAATAGAAAAAGAGGAAAAAAAACCCTGCAAATATCCGAACTGAGAGCTTTCTCAGTGAACAGATCCTGCTCTGGCAGGGGGTTGGACTAGATGATCTTCTAGGTCCCTTCCAGCCCCTGACATTCTGTGGTTCTGTGAAAGGAGTAGCAATTCTAGAAGCACCTGGTCTGTTAGAAGTGTAACCATTACACACTGTAGAGGAATTTACTTTTAAACAGGGAAGTTAGGCCTCAAGCTAAAGGTGTTTGATGTTATTACAGAGGTAATCTGAGAAATTCAGTGTGCTGAGGGAGAAGAGTTCTTAAGCTTGGAAAGACAGTGAGAGAAAGTACACCCCTCTCTATATAAACCACATTTCCATTGTGTTACAACACAACTATTACAGATTAGCAAGTAGAAAGCAAGTGAGTGAGAGGTTTCTTCATGCTGTTCATAAATAAGCATCTTACTGCCACAGGATATTGTGGAGATGAATATGTACCTTTCAAAAAGGATTAGTGAAACTCACATATCATAACTTCACTGAGTACAGTATTTAGTGCTTGAAATTTGTATTAGTAACTTCTGGAAGCAGGGTCCTGTGGTAGAAGAAGAAGAGCTGATAAAGGTGTTTTCTGTATGTCTTCTGTTTTCAAATGTTTGAAGCACTGTTCTGGTCAAAATAGACTTCTCATCTGATTAAATAAGGAGTTGACTTTAAAGTCCTCTCTTACATTCCTCAGAAAGATTGGTTAGCTTATGACAGCAACCCTTTCTGGCCTTAAAATTAGTAACAAGACTACAGCATTATGTGCTTTGCTGTCTGTAATAATAAATTAACAATTGTGGACCAATTTGTTTTCTTTCTGTAGTGTCTGCTGTTAGGGGTTGAAAAGGATATTGTACAAGAGGAAATATAGAAGTTAAGAAGAAGTATTAACACTTTTCGGGTTGGAAATAATTAGAGGTGTTGCTAGGATTTTCCATTAAACCAGCAGAACATAACTATTGTGAGTTACTATGTTCTGTATGTATGTAGAAACAGTGCAGCATGTAAAGCATTTTTTCAAGAACTGAATTTAGAGTCATAAAAATGCATTTTAAACTAACAGCTTTCTTCTGCTCAGTAGGATGTGATTTGTTGGAAGTGGATATTGACCTGGAATCAGCAAGGAGATGACTAAGTAGGAGGAAAATGATTTTAACATGCCTCTGCTTTGCCAAGGAATATGGAAACAATAACAGATTTGTCAAGCCTGTGGGTCAGCAAGTTACTTTGTAGTGATATATATTTCTCTCTGCCTGGTATACTTGGTGTATTGGGTTGGGTTTTTTTTCTTTCTCTAAGGCACCATTTAGTAGCTGAAATGTGAATCCTTCTTTGTCCCGGTTACAGTTTATCACCTTTGTGGGCACGCTGTTTACCAATTATATGTGTTCAGAGTAGGTAAAGGTCTTGACTTCTCTCCATCATGGCAGGCACATAATGTAGTCTGTCATCTTTTATGGTGCAATTTGATAGCCAAAACCCTGCATTTTTCACAGTTGCCAAGGCATTTTTTGGTCCGTGCACTAATGCTCTGCAGTAGTCCTTCTCCCATTTCCCCATTTTTGTTTTTCCCAAGCCATGATGTCCTCTGTACTGCATTTCCTTGTCATGCTTGGATATATTGCATCACTCATGTGCCAAGCAGTCTCTTCTTGAGGTTTCTAACAATGCAAAGATGATTTCTGGTGTGCTTCCTTCTTTGGAAGAGAACTAACAGCTTGAAAAAAAAAAAAAAGAGTATTCAGTTTACTAAGAAATTAAGAACTCGGATGCTGTTTTCTTCCTGTTTATGAGAACTGTGCTCCTGGGAGGTGGGGATTAATAATTGCACAGACCAAATAACAGGAAAACTCTTTCCTCAGTGAAGAGGAGGTTGTAGATCAGCAGTTAGTTGCTCTGAGATGTGCTGGTGACCAGGTTCAAGTTCCAGCTGTGCTGGGAGTGAGGTTGAACCGTTTGGTGACCTCCATCTCTCCCTCTTTTGAGACTTGTAAGAGTGACCTAATAAGTATTCTGTTGTAACACATACGATCTCACATCTTCATACATACAAACCATACGTAGATGAGTCACTGAGGGACAGCCCTGTTCAGTGGAGAGTTCAAAGCGTGGGACAAGACTTTAAGAAGGAAGCAGTGATTTTCAAGAGGAGAGTTGTTTAATAAAACCTGGAGGTTTGCAGTGCTCGCAACCTCTGCTCTAAAACTGAAGCTATTTCAGTGCTGAATTGCTTGATACTTTTAGATATCTCCTCTATTTTATGTTAGTATGTGAACAAAGAACACGAGCAACACTCTTTTTCACCCCTTACCCTTTTCTGTTTCTTACTTTGGTTCAGGGTTTTTCTTGTGGGTCTCAAGTTTTTCATGAGTATAGGGAAGTATGCTGCTGTTTCCTAAGTTCAGAGCTCATGGAGGATGTATCATGTTGGACCTGTTTGGGTTCACTGCCTGCCACTGGGGAGAGGAGGAAGGGAAGAGATCTGGGTTCTGTGGCACAAGGGAATCTTTCCAGCCATGCATCTGTTCCTACCCACTTGCTTCTCTGGCAAAACCTGTCTGGGATCTGTGTGATTGCAGTCTGTCTTCCATGAGGTTTCAGGATGTCTTACTGTTGTCATGTCTGCCCTTCTGGAGTAAAGCTACTGACTTGCTAAAAAATAAAATGCAGTGAATTACTAAATGATGGAATGGTTTGTGTTGGAAGGGACCTTAAAGGTCATCTAGTTCCTACCCTCCTTCCGGAGGCAGGGACACCTCCCACTAGATGAGGTTGCTCAAAGCCCTATTCTGTGTGGCCTTGAACAGTTACTGGGAGGAAGCATCCACAGCTTCTCTGGACAACCTCTTCCAATGTCTTACTACCCTCAGTGTAAAACCAAACCAAAACACCAACACAAAAAAAAAACCCACAAAACAAAACAAAAATAAAAACCAAAACCCACAAAACCAACTGAACAAACAAAAAAAACCTCAAACACAAACCCAAAACATAAAAAAACCCCAACCCTCTTTCAGCTGAAAACCATTCTCCCCTGTCCTGTCACTACAGGCTCTGGTAAAAAGTCTCTGTCTCTGTTACAAGCCCCCTTTATGTTTTGAAATGCTACCATAAGCTGTCCCTGGAGCCTTCTCTTCTCCAGGATTAATAAGCCCAACTTCCTCAGCCTGTCTTCATAGGGGAGGCACTCCAGCCCTCTGAGGATTTTTGTGGCCTCCTTGGGACCTGCTCTGACAGGCCCATTTCTTATGCTGGGGGCAGTATTCTGGGGGGGGTGTGGGGTGTGTGTGTTTCTTACAAGATCAGAGTAGAGGGAGAAGTGAAAGTTCAGAATGATTTAATTAGCGTGTGTAGTAAGTAGCTACCGTGAACAACAACAAATGGTAGATTTACTTTGAGAAAGGGGCTTTCTGCGCGGCCTTTTTCATGCTGCTGTTCACTTTTACCTTTCAGGTTGAAACTTCCAGCTTAATTGTTCTCTGGCATTGTCAGCATGAGCCCAGAGGTCTTTGGAGAAGCATATTCCTTTAGCTTCTCCCTACTGAATCACCCAAAGTAGTTCCATAGTCTATCTTTAAGCAGCATGTGCTGTTTGTTTATTGCTACTCCAAACATTTATACTAGATTCTATTTCCACTTTTGCCTTCCTATGAAGGAATTCCAGCTGAACAGTTAATGTCTCCCTTCCTTGAGCTTGTGTTTTTCTGGATAATTAATTAGATGCTCTTTACAGTTAGTACATTTTGCTTTTATCAGTGTGTAACCTATACAAGGTTCTAAGTACGTAAGTTTGAGTAGCATGTTCTGTTATAGTTCATTTTACAGTCTTTGACCTATTCTGCTTCAAAATTATCACAAACAGTGTAAGTTGACTAAAATACACACTTCATGTTAATTAAATCTCTTAGAGTATAATTTTCTTCCTCTTCTTGAAGTTTAAAAAGACTGATAGCATCTGCTAGATAGTTGAAAAAGACTGATAGTTGGCTGATAGCATCATGTACTTACTGCCTCTGGTATATGGTGAACTCTTCATTCCTATGTCAACATTCAACATATTAGAAGTTGACAAGATTATTTGAACATTTATCCTGACAAAATAATTTTATAGAAGATCAGAATTCACAAACTGAGGAAGTACTAGAACATGAAACATGCGTGTTTAAAAAAAGTATTATTTCCTTCAGTGGTTTAGAAGTTTTGCACAGGAGCTGAAAGGAGGCTTGAAAGATTTGCAATTGATGTTGCTGGGCCATGAGATTATTCTTTCTAAAACAAATAATTTGACAGTTGCTATTAGAAGTTTTTTAGAAATTTTAGGTGAAGTTTCTATTTTTTCTCCTGACTTCTTGACTTAGGTAACAAGTGAGGAGTAAGTCCATAAAACAGAATTGTCTCTTAGTCCCTCTTAAGATAAGGAAAGAAAATATTTTTGTGTGAAGGGCAACTGAGAACATTCTGAGAGAATAAAGTTGAGTGTTGGTGAAAATGTATTTAATTTTATCTGATTATGTTGCTGTCCTACTTTTGTTTTCATTTCTGTCTGCAAATGTTTTCAGAGAGGTTTAACTTTATCAAATTGACAACATGCTTTTGACTTGCATCTTGGTTTCTTTCTTGTTCTTGTGTTTTGGCAAGAACTCAATGTCACCAGTAGTAGCTTCCAGTAGACATGGGGGCCATCCAAAATAGTTTCTATTTCCCACTGAGGTACATTCTTAGAAGAACCTTTCCAATCCAAATAACTGGCATTTATTATTTTTTAATTTCTTGGGGTAATACTTGCTTACATTTGCTGTTTTAATGTCTTTTTCCTCTCTGTAAGATGAGCATCCCAAAGGGCACATGTGTGCAGTCAGTTAATTCAGTTTATATAGCTTGATGGATGTTTGGGAAAAGAAGATTGTGTTTATGTGCAGTTTGTCACAGATGGTGTCCCAAGAAGAAAAGAGTTGTACTAATGTTGAAGGAAAATGAAATTAAGGTAAATAAATAGATTAAAAAAGGATGGACTGGAGAGTTTAGCAGCATTTTTTCCAGTGGCTTTGTGGAAAGCTGTCAATATGGCACATGTATGCTTGAGCTCAGCAAAGGTTCTCTAGTTGCACTATGTAGGCAGCAAACGACAGGCAGGAGAAATTTATATGAGGAATTTTGCTTCTCTGGATATTACCAGTCTTTTTATTACCAATTTTAAGTCTAATACCTTTTTTTTTTTGTGATCTTTTTTGTGAAACCTGGTCATGCAAGTAGGTGAGGATCTTCATTCCATATTACCAAAAAAAAAAAAAAAAAAAGTCTATTGCTAGTGTTTTGAGATTGTAAAAAAAATCTTACAAGAGGAAAGGGTTCTGGCACTTTAAAAAAAACAAGATAGGTAAAACATGGTCATTTCACTCGTAATAATTTCACTTAGGTGGGACATTTTTTATTCAGGTTTATTTGGGTGACTAGTGGATTTTTAGAGCCATTTGCCAGTATGATTCTAATGAAAATTTTTTGGGTTTCATGCATATGGGAATGCAGATTTCAACTCCTTCCCCTTCTGTCATACAAAAAAAAAAATGAGGAGGGGCTTCATTTTTCACAGTGTAGGATTGTTTGTGGAAAAGAAACAGGACTTGCTTTGCACAGAATATCTCTGAAAACCAAGTTGATGTGCTTTAAGGACCTGCATTTAGAATCTGTGAAGGAGGGCTAAGCTGTTTGGGAAACTATTCTGTGCAGTGATGTAAATCCTAAATATCCATGAATCTTCAGTGCCTGCCTGCCCTGCTTTTATCCTTCCCTGGACTATTAGTGTGCTAAAGTCCATTCAGCAGCTTAAGATCCTGAATTAGTGTTTTATTATCCCTTACAAAGCTGTTCTTTTGGGTGTGTTGTGCTGCATCTCAGCTCGCAGCTTGCAGTTATAAGAACAGTTATACTAACGGTTGCAGTTATGTGAACATTCAGATTAAATCTGGTCCTTCCCTTGCCTTATAGGACTCCTCAGTGGGCAAACGTCTCCAACCAACACCAAACTGGAAAAGCTGGACCCCCAGCAGGTGCTTCAGCTTTGTCTTCGGTACCAGGATCACCTCCACCAGTGTGCAGAAGCAGTTGCCTTTGATCAGAATGTGCTCATGAAGCGGATCAAGGAGGTAGATGCCTGCAGAGTGCCTGTTGCTTGTGGGGGAAGGCCTTGTAGGGAAGCAGGTTGGCCCTCTTGTGATGTGAATGCAGGTTCTTGCTGATGATGGCAGTGGGTCACTTGAAGCAGTCTGCTTCAGAGTAAACCTGATGGAGAAACTTGGTGAGGGTGCAATTGAAGGAAAGTTTCCTCACATTCCTTGTGATTACTATTATTGTGTTTATTGGTGATGCCCTGCGATTCCTGGCCAGAAAAAGGGGCTGTTCCTCTGGTATGGCAAGTACTGCAGAAGAAATAAAAGATGATTGGTATTTTTAAGGGTAACATTCTTTATGTACGTCTGTATAGTATATATTTTATTTTGCATCATGGTTAGGCTCTAAGGGAAGGAATGGCTATCTTAACAGCTACAGTTGGTGAAGGTTATACTGTTAAAATTCATTTGTATAGTGTGACGTTTTCAAATCCCATACCATGCTATCCCTTCTATGCTCTGCATGGCAAAAAGATATTCCTGTGCTGCTGTTTCACCACTAAACCATTATTTGAAAGATCACTAATCTACTTCAATATTCAATTATAATCTGGGGAGGAAGTTAATTTCTGGAGTGAGTATCCTCAGTTGGAATGTCTTTCACATGTGTAACTGTTGATGTTGGAAGTAGGAGGATGGCTGACAGATTTTATTTTTTTTTCTTTTAAAGCCAAGACAGACTGGCATGAGAGGAGATGCTGTTCAAGAGTGTTTTTTCATATACTCCCAGATGTGTAGAACAACTGAGGAATGGTGCATATGTCAAAAACCTGAGACCATGTAGCTTTCAGTGTAAGAATAAAATAATTTTTGAACAGTTGGTTAATTTTTATTCAATATAAACAATGACCTTGATTTGTTGTTGCTTGACTGGCTTAGCGTTAAGAAAATCCTACATGACAAACTAGATAATAAATTTGATTCATGGGCTGTTTTGAGAAGCTGCTATCATGATGAAGTTGTAAGTCCAAAATAACGTGGGAGCCATTAAAAAGGCCTTTTTACTTTGGAGTATCAAGATCCAAGGCCAGCTATTACACAAGATGTAAAGATATTTGCAGATGTTGGTGACTCAGATAACACAATCTCAGAAACTGTATTTATTTGGCAGCCTGACGACAGTGTGCTGCATTAATCCAAGGAGATTGTAATTATTTTGGCTGTTAAAGTGTGAGAGGAAATACTGACATGATTTAAAGTCATAGTAGATGGCACCAGAACAATCTGCTTTAGTTAGATTTGCCTTCCAAATGCAAGTGGCAGAGTCCTTCCAAATGAGCTATGGTGATGTTTTCTTCCAGTTCATAAGGCTTATGTTTTGGTTGTTGTTGTTTTTTTTGTTGTTATTGTTTTTGTTTGTTGTTTGTTTGTTTGGGTTTTTGTGTGTGTGAGGGTTTTTTGTTGTTGTCACTTTTCTTTTTTTGCTTGGTTTTTGTTTTTTAATGTAAAATAAAACTTACATTGATATTGTCACTACCTTCTTTATCACACATTTATCTCTGACAAATGGGAAGGAGAAATGGGCAAGTCTGTAACTTGGGCAACTGACAAGTCAGTTGGGTTGGGGATTTTTTTGGTTGGTTTTTTTTTTTTTTGGTCGTAACACTTAAGTAACTTCACGTGCTTTCAATCCCTCTGCCAGTCCTGGTATGTTTTTAATTATAATTTTCCTAACAATTTAGAAATGTTTTTACTGCATTGGCTGTTCTGTGTTTCTGTTCTGGAGGAGCTGGATGGGACCCACTCAGCTTAAATAATTTCTTCCAAATTGTTTGGGCTGTCCTTGGTGAACTAAATCAAACCACTGTTCACAGTTGATGATAAGGTGTGCAGCTGAACTAGAGCATGGTTATGTCTCAATACAAGTGGAGACAAAGTAAATTGCATTTGGCTGCACCCATTTGTCAACAATTATTTAGTTCTGCCATGTAGATGAGCCTTGACCACTGGAATAGAGTAAAAATGAAAGAGAAAAGTGTATAATGCAAAGCATATAAGGTGTGCATAAGATGGACAGTAAATTATTTTATTCTCAGTTTAGTAGTTGGTATTTTCTGTTTCCTTTCTTTAACACCAAGCATCAAAGTGTTTTTCTTCCAGTAAAACAGTCTAAGTGACTGATGCTTTTAACTTTTCTACACAGTGTTCGTGAGCTTCAGTCTCTGATTTCCTGCCATTTGTCTGAGGTGTGTTTGGTTTTCAAGCTGACTGTCCTTAGTGCAGTAATAGTCCTGCTGTACAGTATGCTACACCCACATTGCCTACAACCAGGATTTATATATTTATTGGTTTTTTTAGTCTTTCCTTGACAAAATGTCCCAGGGTAAGTATCTTTTGTCTGTGTGGTCAGAAGAAATGTTTCCTGGTTTCTGGCAAAACATGGACCCATGTGAGCTTCTTATGTGCATATACTGGGAAGAAAGGTGTGTTTTTAAAGTGCAATAGATGGCTTGTTTCATACCTTTAAAATCCTTTGTGGGAATAGCCCATTATTTTGAACAAAGAGTCCAGAATTCTGTATGAATTTTTTTTTTTTTTGCTTTATGGTTTATTCTCCTCTCCCCTTCTCTCTTCTGTAGTTAGGATGAGCTTCTCTAGTATGCATGTGCTTCTCTACTGTGTAGTTAAGATGTCCAGAAATACATCTGTTAATCTTTGGCAAGTAAACAACTTTTTAAGCCATGCATATACCACATCACATCTCCCAGTATATTTCAGCTGTCCAAAATTACAGACAGGAGTTAAATAAT
This sequence comes from Ceyx melanurus, assembly GCA_024611195.1. Classification (NCBI taxonomy): domain Eukaryota; kingdom Metazoa; phylum Chordata; class Aves; order Coraciiformes; family Alcedinidae; genus Ceyx; species Ceyx melanurus. The sequence goes on from JANHGL010006471.1 coordinate 9,528, forward strand.
TATTTTCTTTAAGCAACAAGGCCAGTGCATTTGACAGTCTAACAAGAAAAGCACTTTTATATAACAGCATTTTATACAAGCACATTGCAACTTATTCCATGCACTTAAGACTTACCCATTGTGAGTCAGCCATGAATGTCACCATTTGTGTGAAGTAAAACATTCCTGGCAGTTTGGGGATTTAGAAATTTCACTATATTTTTTTGTGAATGCCTTGTGGCTTTTTGACCTTTATTGTAACCATATTGTTGACGTGACACTGAGCATTCATTTTATTGACAAGATGTGTCATTTAGTGGCAAACTGTCCTGAGGAATGTGGCCTGCAGAGATCAACGTGGTTTCGTTCTACTCTGAGAAGGATGGGTTTGCTATGGGCAGGGCTTGTAGCCTTGAACCCTTCCTCATTAGAGGTGAGAGGGCTTCCAGTGGTAGGGAGGGCTTGTAAAGGTTGGTTAGAAATTAGAAGACATGGTGCCTTGAAGGTGGTGATAAAGGGAAAATCTGTTGTAGAAAGCTGTTCTGTCACCAGGCGTGAATGATTCATGAGCCAGAAACCTTGGAATGAGATTGCCTGGATGGGTTGATGCAGTGCAGAATCCCATTAACCAAGGCTGCAGTTTGACTTGGGATGTGCATTTGCTGCAAGCACACATAGTTTTTACTGGGTGATGCACCACAGGCACTGTTCTTAGCTCCATCCCTCTCTGAGCAGAAAGAGAAACTGTGTTTCCATCACAGTTAAGAGTGTCACTTAAGAGAATGGACTCAAACAAAGAAGCTTTGTGGAGGTGGTTTTTCTTAGTCTTTGGTTTTGTCTAGTTTAGAGCTCTGCTCAGATGTTTGTTGCCATTCCTGTTCGCTATGGTTTCCCTGAAGGGTGGTTTCTGAGCAGAGTTTACAAAAGTATTTGTGAAGCCCATTTGCAGTGGGCATGCCCTGAGAATGATGCACCTTCTGACTAAACTGAATTAGGCCAGCACAATATGAATGGCCTTACCAAAGCCAAAGTGCTTCTTTGACTTCAGGCCTTTGATTCAAGGTTCATTTGCTCATATGGGTCAGACCACTAAGTCATCTTTCATCCCATTAAAGGGAAGAGCTCAGAGGATTATAAGTAAGCCTGTTAAACAAAGCCTGGCAAAAGTGAACACAGAGATAGACATGTTGATTTTTGACACATCATCTGAATACTTTCTAGATGAGGTGGTGTTAACTTGGCAGCAAAATTGACCCTTTGGGTTCACAGATTTAAATTAGCAATGCCTCAAATCCACGGAGAGAGGCCTGATAATTCCTTTGAATGTAATATTTCTGAAATTGGGAAGAACCTGGGTTGAAATGACCCTTGTATTTGCAAGGGATTTAATGCCACACTGACATGCTGTTTAGAAAAGCCAGGGAACATAATGTTCTGTGAAGAAAATGGTACCTTAAATATAGTCTTTGGAGTCATGGAATTATGAGATTGATGAGGACTCTGGCAATCTATCAGGCTCTTTTTTTTTATCCTCTCTTTTATGATGAAGTGCTATTTAAAAGACTTGATTCTTAACAGGCACTGTCAGGCTGAAATAAATGTGCGTGTTTGTTAAACTAGAAACTAACTTAATCATAGAATCATAGAATGATTTGGCTGGAAGAGACCTTCAAGATCATCAAGTGCAGCCATTAACCCTACACT
>JANHGL010006471.1:15806-29785 GCA_024611195.1 Ceyx melanurus
CACTGATCCACCACCCTCAAGGGAAAGAACTTCTTCCTGATATCCAGTCTAAATCTCCTCTTCTCTAATTTAAACACTTACCCCTTGTCCTTTCACTGCAGGCCCTTGGAAACAGCCCCTCTCCAGCCTTTTTGTAGCCCCCTAAGGTACTGGAAGGTGCTCTAAGGTCTTCCTGGAGCCTTTTCTTCTCCAGGCTGAACAACCCCAGCTTCTGTCCTCATAGCAGAGCTGTTTCAGCCCCCTGAGCATCTTTGTGGCCTCCTCTGGCCCCGCTCCATCAGGTCCATGTTTTTCCTGTGCTGACGGTTCCAGAGCTGGATGCAGATGTAAGTAAAGAAGGTCCAGGAGAAAGGACTGTGATATGCGATGTATGCAAACTGGAGAGCTGGCTACATCTGCAGCACTGTGTTTGAAATGGCTGCTGGTTGTTGAGCTTTGCTTTCTATCTTCTCCCACTCCTGTGAAGTGGGGCCCTGCATGTCACCCGCTTGGAAGTCCACTGCTTCGATAGTGCTGGGTGAGAGGTAAGTACTGTTTTAAGAGTCACTTTAGGACTTTTTTTTAGTAACAGTCAGTGATAGCATTTGTAACTTAAGCCTGGGAGAGTTCCAGTTGGCGGCTGGATGCTGGGTTGTCTCAAGCAAGGCAGGCTTGAATCAGAGTTGTGAAAGAGTTGTGGGCTGTACAGGTCAGACATGCAGGGTAGCAGCAAACACATCCTGTCCAGGAACACAGTGTGTGGGAAAGACATCAAAGTGGAAAAGCTGATTTCAAGAACGAACCTTCTTATTCATTTGTATTTAGAATTCCTTTGTGTGACCCAAGCCTCCCAAAATAGTTCAATCTTTAAGTTAGAGGTGCAGCAGCCTGTCTTAATTGTCATGTATCTACTGTGGCACTAAGGGACCAGGTATGGATTTAGCTGTAGATCTTCTGAAGGAATGCCCCTGATGCATCTCTTTACATTACTAAAACTCTATGCTAGAGCCAGTTTAAATAGATACTTTGACTGAGGTCTGTGCAGTGTTTGGACAGAATAAGACCGTGGCAATTGTTTACAGAAATGACAAATGGCAGGGGGAGCAAAAGGAACATTTTGGCATGAGATTTGATATCGGATGTAATAAAAAAATTAGATAAAACAAAAACAAATGAAAACTTAAAGAGAAATGTTTAAGTTTGGTTTGCCTGGCAGAGGAAGGATACTCATGAGAACTGTACTCATGACTGATGCTGAAGAGAGAAGGCTGGAATCTTTGGCTGGGTGCCTCTTGTTTCCTACCCTGGCAAAGATGCTGCCTAGTAAGTTTATCACTTAACAGTGTGTGGGATGAGTGGGAGAAATAGAGGAGGTACCCATCATCAGGAAATCATTGCAACCTATTGTGCCGACTTGGCGTGACGTTATCAAAGAGAGAGGGAAAGAGAGAAAAAAAACATTCATTGAGCACATTTGTTTTCAGCAGGACAGAAAGTGGAGCTGTCTTCAGTTTTGTGTTTGATTGAAAATATTTTCACACCAGCACGTAGTGACTAAGTACAGTCATGTTCTGCCTGTCACAGTCTGATGTGGGTTTTGTGCAGCTGCAGGAGGGAGTTCATGTATGCCCAGCCAGGCACCTGGTGATGTGAAGGGAAAGGCTGCTTGTGCTCGGAGCACTGTTCTAACAAGTGAACTTTCTGGAATAGATTGCACCTTAATTTCTGTGTTTTTCTCAGTGGCAGCCATAGGGGATGGGAGCTGATAGCAGATCTCTAGGGCAGAAGGACACAGGACAAATGGCTGTCTAGCTGAGCTCTTGAAGGCTGTTGCTGACTGGGGAGAAAACAAAACATCTTGTCTTATTGGCATTTTAAGGAGGGAGTGGAGAAGTTAGGAATGACAGCGCATCCTAATAGAAGATGTTATTTGTTTTGTAGGAATATCAGCAGTGGTTCTCTAGAAATTTGATGCCAAGTTTAATGAACTTCTGTTTGCATATTCTGCAACCAGGGAAAATACAGCTGCAGTTTTCAGTCTCAGTCACTGAACTAACGAGATGTGACTGACCTCAGCTGTTTTTGAGAGCTCAGGGTGCTTACATGTCCATGACAGAGGTGCTAGAAAACCATGTCAGGTAAGAGGTTGGGCACTGGATTGTTTTCAGTGGGATCTCTTGAAAAGACTTGAACAGTGTCCAGTGCTGACCTCAGTCTTTTTGTGGGCTAAATTAATGTCTTTATTCTGCTTGGCAGTGTGGGCCAAGAAGAATTTTTAAATGAATGCAAGAATTTGTGGTGTGCAGGATGTCTGAGAATGCCCTCATTTGTTTTTGTGTTTCATCAGTGTGGTGTTTCAAATGAGCCTAATGTGCAGAGGACAGTCTGCGAGCGCTTACTGGGTGACAGGGTGAATAGCAGGAGGGACAGTGAGTGCTGGGGCCTTTTTAAGTGGGGGAATATCCATCTTGCACTGCAGTATTATGAGTGTGTTTTCATTTGAAGAAAGCAAGGACCAGCAGATGTCATTTCAAGCTTAAAATGTGAGGCTGAGGCATAGAGTCCTGATGCTGCTGATCTACAGAGGAGTCATGAGCTTTGAAATGGAAACACACCCAAAGTTCTGAATGTCACTAGCTGTACAGAAATATATATCATGCTGGAAGGTGAGTTTTAGGATTATCTATTTTTATGATACTACACTCCTAAAATAAAAACTGATGTCTTACATTCTTTTTGATGTAGGAAGGGGGTAAAAAAAGAAAGCCTCTTTTTTTACTCTAGGCATGTCCAGACTCAAGTTTGCTCCTTTAAAAGGAGAAATTATTTTGGAAAGTAAGAAAAAATGGATTTGTAGCTCTCATCCATTCACCGTGAACGTCTTTTTTTTTTTTTTTTTTTTTTTTTCTCGATCAGGCTGGGCATATCCTCTTGCTTTGATGAGAATTAGGATCCCAACCTCACATGCTGGGCTTTGTCCTCTGCTTTTGTTCTGTGTTGCTTCTTAACAGGCTTAACACAGGTGCAGTGTTTTGACTCCCTAGACTCTTCTGTACCTGTAAGTTGGGGATGATGACACCTTGCTCAGCAGTGATGTTTGAAGGAGAAATTGGTAGTGGTAAAGACCCAATGGTGGAGTTATTAAGGGGCTGGTGACAGTGCAGCTCCACATCTGTCACAGCTTGTGGGTCCAGAGTGGTGACCTGCTGATGGGGGAGTTGCCCACAGCCATGGTGGTCTGGAGTAGTAGGAAGCTTGAAGCAAGCAGGGCAGAAATAATGGCTCAAATAAACACAGGTGGTTGTAGGGCAGTGGAAGGGCTGCTGGCTCCAAGGCATCTTGGCTGGGCTTCACAGAGAGCTTCTCAGCCAGGGCTAGGTTAGAAAGCTGCGACCTCAGTGTTTTCCAGGATAGTGTGTTGCAGGGTATTATGCTGAGGATGTGGGAGCTTATCAGAGAAGGTATGTTCACTCACCTGACCCTGCAGGGTGCCTTAAAAAGCCTGGACTGCTTTGGCTGTCAGGAAGAGAGTAGACTCTTTGCCTAAAGCTCCCCTTCTTCAAGTGCTTTTTATTGCTAGTGTATGGAATGCAATAGATAGGAGTTCAGCGGGTTCTTACTTACGTTCCCTGTTCACTGCAGATTCCTACAGGAGAGTTTTACTCTCTGTTGTGGATAAATAGGGCTAATCCTCTGAGTCCTGCCAGACAAAAGGCCCCATCCAAGCACCAAAGAAATGGGACTACATGCCAGGAGATGTAAAAGCACAAGGTCTGGCACTGGAAGAACTCACTCGGAGGGAGAGGAAACAGGAAGGATGTGTGTATTTAAGCCCTCTTCAAGGAGAAGCTGCAAAGAAGCATTGAGGCCTTGGCATATATATATGGGAGTTTACACGTAGCCCTTCTTTAATGATTATTATTATTTTTATTTTTCATAGTTAAAAAGACCAGGCTCAGTCCAAGTAAAAATTGGCTTTTCCTCACAATGACTCAACTTCAGTCCTCCTTGTGGTGTTGCTGGCTGCACAACTGCTGTGGCCTCCTGCAGCAGGCAATGGTATGCTGGGTGTAGGGAAGCCATAGGAAACAATGAGTTCCACCCTTTGTCTTTTTTTTAGAGCCATTGTGAATGTTTCTAAAAGTAGCAAAGAGCTTGGAAGGCCACTCTGTGTTTTTTCTTCCTTTTGCAGGTCAGCTTCAGCTTCTGCCCATGTCCCCCTCCAGTAAGTGGACATTACTGTTACTTACACAAGGAACCATCAACAGATGGAAATTCTTTGAATGGAGGGAGCCTTTGTGTTTTTTTTTGTTTCAGAGTTTGGTAGATGAGAGCTTTTGCCTCTTTTGCAGCCCTGTAAGCCCATGTGGAGAACCTGCCTGTGAAGAACTTCAGCACCAGAGGAGGTTTCTTTCCTTGTGCTGCTCAGTTTAATGAGGCATGCTGGCTTTTCACAGATTTCCGACTGGCTGCTGCTCCAGGCCACTGCCTCTCATTAAGTAGGATGTTTTTAAGTGCTTGTTTGAATTTACTTCCATCCTGTGCAGACCTGGCAGTGGTCTGATTTTTACACACTCCCATTTACAGAGCTAACACCAGGCTACTAAATTATTAAACTGGGATTTTAATAGAAACCCTTGTATATGCTGAAATGGTTTCCACTCTATTTGGAGTTTCCTGCTCTAACATTTTTTAGTTTGTTCCATGCATGAAAGTGTGGAGGGAGAAATTAACAAGAAAGCACAGAGTCAAAGAGGAAGAATTCAGCCTGAGACCACTAGAAAATACATATGAAATAAAAGCTTAATTGGTACTAATCTAGTTCTTATGGAGGTGATGGGGGAAAAAAGCACTTCCTAATCCTCATGACAGTTCAGCAGAAATCTGTGTGTTTTCAGTGCTGTTTTTAACATAGGTTTCTCAAATATTTTCTTGCCCAACTGTTTTTGTCTTGAGCTCTTCCCAAGGCCTGAAATGGGGTGTTTGTCAGCAAACATAGACCTTCAGTGTCAGACCTGGCTGCTGCCAATGGGACAGCATTGCTGTGTCTGGTAGGACTTCTTGCTGGAGGATGCCTTTTCCTTCCAGCTTTGCACCATTTCTACCTGATTCTCCCCTTCCTTAAATCTCTCCTTGCTGCCCTGCACCATTAGAATGCTGGGAAAGTATCGCCTGATAGTTTGCATGAGAGGCTGAAGAGAAAGTTGGGCTGTGAATTATGAAGGGTGCCTTTGTCACTCAGCGGCAGGAACGTCGCTGCAGTTCCTGTCGTTGTCATCATGCTTGAGCTGTGTTTGGGTATTTACCGTGTTTAATTGCACAACTGATTCACTTAGTGTCTCTCCTGACACTTTTATTTTTAGGATTCGGGGAAATTAGGGACACTAGCAATGCATTGTAATTCTCTCTCAAGGCAGGAGGTTTCCAGTCAACGTTGGCAATAACAGCCCTGGCTGCGTCGCAGAGAAACCTGGCTAAGCTGATGAAGCACTGGCCAGTATGAATGAGCAACCTCCACTGAAAATATCCTACAGGCATAGACAGTGTTCCTTGGGTTTGGATAACTTAGAGGTTCTGCATATTGTTTATTATGCCTAGCAGTGCCAGTTGGCTTTCAACCCTTTAAATAAATAATTTTCTGATCAGATACTCACTGTTTGGGTGTAGCACTGAAGTTGTCGGATGTCCTCCCTGGCATACAGCTGTGAATCATCCCATTTCATGGCAAAGTGGTTATATACATACAGGGGACCTCCTTTGTACTTGGCTGGTGTCTCCAGTGGGGCCTCTAAGGTGCTTTACAGTTGCTTTTAGGAAGAACAGTGTGACAAGAGCTCCGTGGTAACAGCTGGCCTAAAGTCCCTCGTTCTGCTTGTTGTTTTTAAACAGATGGACCTCTCTGTAGAAACCCTTTATAGCTTCATGCAGGAGCGCCAGAAGAAGTATGCCAAGTATGCAGAGCAGATCCAGAAGGTCAACGAGATGTCCGCCATCTTCCGCCGTATCCAGATGGGCATTGACCAGACAGTGCCACTGATGGAGCGGCTGAACAGCATGCTGCCAGAGAGCGAGAGGCTGGAGCCCTTCAGCATGAAACCCGACCGGGAGATCAAGTCTTAGCCAACCCACCGGGATCCCCGTCCTCACCTTCCGTGCTTCAGTCTGCAGCATGGACGCGCTTCCAGCGGGCTGGGCTGGCAGCTGCCTGACGCAGGTGGCCATGCTGCCTGACTCTGTGCCAGGGCACCGAAGGAAGAGCAGCGCCAGCTGCCAGAACTGCGCAGCCAGGAATCCAGGAGCAACCTGGTCCCATTGTCTGAAGATTATTTCCCTTTCTTTAATGTCCTTCCTCTTGCCCTCTCATCTCCTCACCACCCACCTGTGCTGAGGCATTTGTTTCATTGCTGTGACTAGAGCTTACAGAGGAGTTTACTTTCATCCGATTCTTTTTTTAATCATTATTACTGGAAAAATTCAAAGGGATAACAGGGTGTGACAAACTTTCTAACGTGGTTTTTTGTGTCACAGAGGTTTAGATGATTTAAATGGCTGGCAGATATTTCTGAGATCTCCTGGCCTTGAAAATATGTGTGTTTTATAGGTGAAAGCGCGGAAGCCAGGACCTGACTTATTAAAATGTGCCTGATATCATAATTAACATGGCTTGCACGGCAGGGTTTTGGCGTGTCCTCCTTGAAGCTCCTGGTTTTATGGGCTCACTATTTTATGAGGCTGTAAAGGAATAACTGTTCCAGATATGTCTGTTAATGTTAAGCAAGTCTTGGTGTTCTTCACCCTCTTGCCCTGGCAGTGTCCACGTGCCCCAGCTGGGGGCGTTTCGTGTCCCTCATCTCGCTCAGTGATTCTGACACGCACTGGCATCAACCTGTTCACTTAGCACCCCAGAGTTGGACACGAGGTGTCTTATTTTTGTTTGCTTGCTTGTTTTTATTTGGGACACTCCAGTTATCTTGGTGCTGTATTTACCAGAGAGATGCAGTTGTTTGTGTACCTTCAGGTGTGTGGATTTGGAGGGGGGAACACAGGAGAAGTCCTTTGGGTCTTTGCCTTGGCTTAACTGCCATCATACCTATAGCTTGCCTGAGCATGGTGCTGAATGACTGAAAACCAGATGGGCCTTTGGGACCATGCTTAGCAAACTGCCCCAAGGGCCACAGCATGTCCTTGCCTTGTCCCACGCAGAGAGCCTTGATGGAAGGCAAGGCTGCATGACCACCATGCTGCCCCGGTGCTGGGCTGGCCCACAGGAGACAGGAGGTTGTAAAGTCTGCCACTGGTCTGCTAGCTGCAGGTGACTTGCAGCTTTGTTTTCTTCCTGTATAAAATAGGGGGATGTTTTATATGTGGCTGCAAAAATATTTATGGATCTAGAAGTAGCATTGAACAGCCTGTGCCACCATTCCACGGCAGCTCTTGTCCACAGAAGAACATGAAAACAGGAGTGAGGAGACCTTGCTTTGCTGGGCCAAGGTTAAGTTTGTGTGTGTTACATTAGTAATGTGCTCTTGCTGATGAGGAGGCTGAAGTGCATCCAGTGAACCCCAAGGGTTGTGTTACGTCAGGAGTGCAATTGCAATGGTATGACAGCCCTCTGAGAGAGCCAGTAACAACTCATCTTCCAGCACAGCACAAGGCCGGGTGACTTGCCAAAGGTAATTTGCTTCAGTACCTCTTGAGTACTTAAGAGTTACTTCATCAGCAAAAGATTGAGCATATGGGAGTAAGAGCTTTAATGGTATTAATTATTGCCCAGTGGCAGGATGCAGGAGTTCTCTGGTTGAATTCCCCCCTCGGGTGGGATTTTGTGACACAAACTGCAGCCAGGTTTGATGTCTATCTGAACTATAGCTGTCACTGGACCCCAGGGCCTGCTGAACACCATCTGAAATCAGAGTCCCATAGAAATGAAGCCCCCTGGAATTAAGTCTTGGGATGAGCAACTGCCTGCTTCAGAAAGGTCAAGGAGCTCAGCAGGACTAGCACTCAGCAGAGTAGGCCTTGTTGCCCTCTGCTTCCAGCCCAGAGTTGTCACACAGTTGTATATAGACATTGGCATATGCTTTGTGGTGTATTGGGCAGAACATGAGGCTTCCATCCTTTCTGGTGTGTCCTGCAGTGCTTTACCCTTGGTTTATTAAAAGCTTACATGAGACTTAACCAACCCATGAAAACCTGCTTGTCATGGCCATGCCCATGAGGGTCGTCATTGTCTGTCAGGGGCTATGTCTCTGCCTCCTGCCATCAGACACCCCAGAATATTTAGCAGCTTTAAATAGCGGCCACAGGCGTTTTTGTCCTGCTCATCCAGATGATGCTGTCTGGAAGTTTAGAATGTGTGACTTTCAGCTGTCCACCAGACAGGATCATGGATATCTCACACCCTGGCATGCTAGAAGCCTATACTGGTGGGAAGATCCTGATACTGGATCTCAAGGTAGAGGCTGGGCTGCAGATACTCACTCCTATAAAAGCTTCTAGACAGTTGGCCACACGCTGTTAAGTATCAGCTCAAGGCATTACTCCTTGCACCACTATTGAGGGCGAGTTATAACCTGTCTGAAGGTTGCAAGAGTGAAGGCTGCAAATCAGTTCCTTCCACATTTGCTATAAAACACCTAGACATTGGGCTGGTGACGGGATAAAATCCTACCAACCCTGGCTTGTGGATATGCTGCTGGGCCTCCCAGCTAATGCTTTCTGAGCAGAAAGGTAAGATGTGAAAAAGTTGAGGGCTTAGCTAGAAAGAAATCAGAGCTAAAACATTACATCCGACCTCTTCCAAAGCACACAGGTCATCACCTTCATTTTACATGTGATGAAGAATTGTATGGGTACTGTAAGATACTGTGCAGCCTCTAACTGTTCTCAAATGATGGTTTACAGTTTTAGTTATACAACATTGTCACTAGCTTTATTAACCAAAAGACTTTGTAGGGGGAGACGTTTCCTGCTGTTTGGTTCTTGGCTGCTCCTTGTTCGCTTTCCTCTGTGTGCTGCTGTCAGCTCCGTCTTGGACACAGGTAATGCTCAAGGTGAAACTGTTGCTTTACTTTCCTTTTCCCCTGCTTAGCAGGAGATTTGAGATGTGACTGGAATTAATCTTAGTAATTTCCTTTTCCAAGCCAAATGCTGATGGAGAAGGCCTCAGGTATCTCTCACAAATGTAAGAGCCATAACCTCCACCACAAAGCTAGTGCTATAGAACGGAGAGTGATTTGGTGTGCTTCGCTGAAAAGAACATTTCTGCCCTGTCCTGCTTTCTGAGGTGGGGGAGGGGTTAAGCTCCTGGAGACACATCTGCTGAAAAGCTAGTGAAACGGGGTGACTGTCTAGGTCTGTGGTTCCCCACTGGCCTGAGCTGCTGCAGTTCTTTCCCCGACTCGTGTTCCCACCCTCCCTTTGTGCTGCTGCTAGTGCTTGTTGCATCCTGCACTGGTCAGTCAGTGTGCTGCAACCACTGAAGAGGTTTGCTTTAGTGTTTCTGTTGTTTTTGTAATTTAATGCATTGTCAGGGTGTACCAACCTTAATATACTTGCAGATAAGTGCCAGCTTATCTGCAGGGCAACTGCTGTGAAGATCTGGTGAAAGGGACAGAAAAGAGTTTGGGGGTTGGTTTGTTTGTTTGTTTGTTTTAATATATGTATTTTAAATTAAATATGTTTAAATAATTAAAGTGTCTTTTCCCCTCCTCTAAGCTTTACACAGGAAAGAGCAGAGAGAGTTTTTCACAGGCCCAGTCATTGCATGAACCAGCCCCACTCAGACTGTGCCAGTACTATTGTTACATTCCTCCTGTTTCTGAGCTGCTGGAGTGTATTTTCATGAGCAGCCTTGAGGTTTAACCACATAACCAGCGCTCCTTGATTTACGGCTGGTTACCCTGTTTGCAGACTAGCTCTGCTTTCAGTTCCCCACGTGTTACTTGTTACACGGCTCCAGCATTAAAAACGGTTGGTATCATTCTTTTCCAAGTGCGGTGTTTCTCTGATTGCCTCTCTTGTTCTTTTGCTGCCATGTCTGTGGGTGGTTGTCTATTGGCTGTACAAACAGCACCCACCTTTGTGCCATGGAGATGGCTGGTTTCAGCTGCTCTAGGACTGCCTCTGCCCAGGGACTGTAAGGAAATGTGAGTGTCAGATTGAAAATAAATGGGGTTTTTTTGGGCACCTTCCCAGTGCAAGTTGGCACTGATGTCCAGTTTAAATAAATGTGTGCAGCAATATTTGTGACCTATCAGAGGTGGGGTGGGACTGTAGGTCAGCTGTCTGGCTGTCTTTTCTGTGCTCCTAGCTTGTGGTAGCTGGTAGAGGAGGGTCTGAGCTTGATGGACTTGGGACACTTGTGCAAGGCTGCAGCTGCCCTGCACAAAGGAACTGCAAGCTCCCCTGCACCCTTGGGGTGTGAAACACTCTATGCCATTTTTTCTTGGACCTGCACTTTCTGTGCAAGTGGGTCCTCAAAGCCAGGACAGGTCTGAAGTGGTGATGAGCATGCTTGACGAACCTACGGCATCAACAGCTTTTCATATGCCTTAGGAAGGTGAGAGGTGCATTCAAAGGGTAATCAGTGTCATAGCGCTGGCAGAGACAGCGGCCCCGCCTCCGGCACCAACGGGCCCTGTGGTCCCTGCTTTTTTTTTCATTTGAACAGGGATTTTCCTCTGCGCAGGGGGACCCAGAGAGACAGCGAAGAGCAGCAGAGGCTGCAGCTCTCGTGGGCGGGCTGGTGGGAGTGACGCCGTCGGGGGCGCTGTTGGGAAGCCACAGGAGAGGTAGACGCGGTGGAAGCGGAAGCGCCGCCATCTCGCAGCAGCCTTCTCAGCTGAGCGCTGCCAGCACAGCAGCCCCACACAAACCGCAGCAGTCAGACGGGTCTGTGCAGTAAGGAAGTCGAATAAAAATGTAAACAAATAAAAGAGAATTGAAAAAAAAAAAAAAGACATAGTCATGGTCTTAGCACAGCCAAGAGCCACAGTGAGGAGGAAGGACGTGGGAACCTGGAGCTCCTGCACAGTCACACAGCCGTGCAGGTCTCTGGTTGTGGCGAGTGCCTGAGCCTGGCGCTTGAACTAGATGAAATCGGAAACACTGCCTGTGTGCGGTGTGAACAAATAAATGACCTGCTCAGGCAGGTGGCAGAACTGAGAGAGGAGGAAAGATGGAAAGATTGAGAATCATCAGAGACTGTGAGACTGAAATATGACTGGTGGAGCCTCACCCTTAGACCAAGGCAACAGGAAGAGGCCTTATGAGTAGTGGAGTATTTTCCTCCTGTCATTAGCCAGAAAGAGGGGGATATGGGGGGGGAGGCTTGGAGGCAGGTCGCAGCTCAGAGGGGAAAGAGAATCCTGCCCCCACCTCCCCCATTGCCCTCTCTCGATGGGTATGGACCCCTGGAATTTGAGGCGCCTTCCGATGAGGAAATCTTGAAACCATCGCTACGAGAGAAGGAGCAGTGTGAGCGGGAACAGGTCTCTGTGTGGCACCAAAAAACCGAACAGACATGGGCTCTTAGAAAGTGCTCTGCCTTTAGTGCCCATGCAGAACAAACGGGAAGCTCTGCAAGAACGAGAGGATCCACTCCCCTCTTGCCACCATGTAAAAGGAAAAGATGCGGGAGACAAGGGGGAATGGAGACAGGTTCCTGCTTTGTGAGGCAGGCAGGTGCTCCCCTGTCCCAGTTGCCCCGCTTCACAGGGGTAGGGGGAGAAACTCTGAAAGCTGAGAGGCAAGCAAAAGATGATAGGGAGAGATGAAGGTCCATCAGGGGACAAGTGGGTGGAAGCAGGTTCTTACTCAGGGTTGCAGGTATAACCCCTTCCCTTCCTATGCCCCCCTCCCCACCTCAAATACACTTACAGAATAGATATGAGACTCTGGAAGTAGAAGGGAATGAAGATGGTGACGGATTCATCCAGTGAATCACCCAGGCCCTCTCAATCCCATTTAGGACTTCCTCAAAGAGGAAGAAAAGGAGGAGGATTGTAGTGGGTGAATCTTTGTGACGGACACAGAAGGGCCCGTTTCTAGACCAGACTCATTCCACAGGGAGGTCTGCTGCCTCTCTGGGGCTCAAGTTAAGAGATGTAAAAAGGAAGTTCTCTGCACTGGTGCAGTCCTCTGATTATTCCCTGTTGCTGGTTATCCAGGTCGGTAATGATGAGGTTGCAGAAAGATGTCTGGGGGAAATTAATAGTGACTTTACAGCATTGGGGTGACTAGTTAAAGGCTCAGGTGCACAGGTGGTGATCTCAGCAATCCCTCAAGTAGAAGGGGAAAAAAAGTAGGTGGAAAACACACCTGATTAACACGTGGCTCAGAGACTGGTGCCACCATTGGAATTTTGGGTTATTTGATCACAGGGAAGTTTTTATGGCTCCTGGTCTGCTGGCGGCAGGTGGAGTGCACCTATCTCAAAGAGGAAAAAGGACCCTTGCACAGGAATTGGCAGGGCTCGTTGAAAGGGCTTTAAACTAGGTTTCAAAGGGGGATGGGGATCAGATCAGGCTCACTAGATAATGAGCCTGGAGACAGCCTTCAGTCTGCCGTCCCACTCGAGGTGGGTGGTGGTGGTATATGTGACAACACACATGCAGGGATCACTGGCAGGTTGCTGGCCACGGAGGTGGCTGGGAATGGTTGGATGACAAGAATGAAAACTAAAACTTAACTCCCTCTTTGAAATCCTCATATGTCAATGCACAGAGCATGGGACTAAGCAGGAGGAGTTAGGTTGGGATGCTTGTCATATATAATCACAATCACAATCACTGAGATGTGGTGGGACAGCTCCCATGACTGGAATAGTGCTCTGGATGGCTATGCACTATTCAGGAAGGCTAGACCAACAAGGTGAGGTGGTGGTTGAAGTTGCTCTTTATGTGCGAGAGCAACTGAAACATATTAGATTCTACTTGGGGGGGGGGGGGTAGAACAAGTTGAAAGCTTGTGGGTAAGAATTAAGGGACATGGCAAGGAGAGTGAAACCATTCTGGGTGTCTACTAGAGACCACCAAACCAAGAAGATGTTGATGAGGCCTTATACAGTCAACTGCAGGTAGCCTCTAGAACACTCTCCCTGGTAGTCATGGGTGACTTCAATCACCCTGATACTTGTTGGAAAACCCAGAAAGCCAGGCATACTCGGTCCAAAAAGCTCTGCAGTGTATAGATGATATGAAGATGATACTTCCTGATGCAGGTAGTGGAGGAACCAACAAGGAGAGGTGCAATGCTGGACCTTGTATTAACTAATAAGGAAGGACTGTTTGGGTACAAGGCTGTTGGGAACAGCCTTGGCACCAGTGATCATGATATGGTAGAGTTTAGTATTATACAAGGTGGAAGCAGAACAATCAGTAGGATTACAACCCTGGACTTCAGCAGGGCTAACTTTGAACTCTTCAAAGATCTGCTTGCAGGAATCCCATGGGTTAAGACTCGGGAGGGTAAAGGAGCCCTAGACAGCTGGTCAACTTTTAAATACCACTTCTGCCAGGCCCAAGCAAGAGATTTCAAGGACAAAATAAATGTACATCTCATAGAAAACCGGACTTGTCACTTGGGAGGATTATAGAGAAGCTGTCAGAGCATGTAGGAAGGCAACAAGGAAGGCCAAAGCCCTCATAGAACATAAACTGGCAAGGGAAGTGAAGAATAACAAGAAGGGCTTCTTCAAATACATCAGCGGTAAGAGGCAGAATAGGGAAAGTGTGGGCATGATGCTGAATGAGGGGGCAGCCCTGATAACTGGGGGTGCAGAGAAGGCTGAGCTGCTGAACACCTTCTTGGCTTCAGTCTCTACTACTGGAGTACCAGTCCCTGTGCACTCCAATCCCTGAATGAAGGGGAAGGAGCCTTGCGCAGGGATGACTCTCCACTGGTCAATGAATCATAGAATCCTAGAATCACAGATATTAGGGGCTGGAAGGGACCTAGAAGATCATCTAGTCCAACCCCCCTGCCTGAGCAGGATCACC
>JANHGL010006472.1:5311-73580 GCA_024611195.1 Ceyx melanurus
GGTGCAGCAGTAGAGGAGACCTTGCTCCAGGGGAGAAATTTATTACAAATAAAAATTTCTTGCTTTAAAAATTTTTATTTATAATAAATTTCTCCCCAGGAGCAAGGGATGTTTTACTGCTGCAAAATTTAAAAGCTAAAACTAAAGTTTGAACTAAACTAAACCTAAAGTTTAACCTAAAGCTTAAACTAAACTAAACCTAAACCTAAAGTTTCAACTAAACCTAAAGTTTAAACTAAACTAAAACTAAACCTGAAGTTAAAACTAAACTAAAACTGAAGTTAAAACTACACCTATACTAAAACTACCAAACTAGCTCTGTAAAACTTTAAACCCTAAACTACCACAACAACACTCAAGTCCAAGCCAACAACACTGACTAAATCCAAGCCAACAACACTAATTCCAATCCAGCAAAGCCCAATCCAACAACTCGGACAAAGTCTAACTGAAACATATTACCAGAGAAAAACATATTACCAGAGAAAAACACAACACTACACGATAGTAACATCCTGACAAACTCAAGCCCTGAAACAACCATTACCTGCTAGGAACTGTGCACACTACATTACTACAGAAATAAAGACACACACACACAACAAAAGCCTTTATTTACAATGCTTTGGCCCAAGAATGACCCTGTGGACCCCACACTCCCAACTCTTTATTAAACACTTCATCAATAACAAGGTAGTGCTGTTGATTATTACAACTTCACAACAACCATTAAGTACAGAATACAGTTACAAAATTGGCATTGATATTAAACAGCATTAAAAATAGCAACAGTTCTTCGTAGGGGTGCCATAATAGAATCCTGGATAAAGTCTGGCTGCCTGGAGACATGCTCGATGTGGAGCTTGACATCCATATGTTTTCCATAAATAAAATAAAAATAAAAAATAAAAAATAAAAATTAATTTATGGCCAAATGAAATGATTCTTTCTTCACAAGTTCATTTTAATTTTGAAATGGAAAGTCCTGCAAAGAAAAACAATATTATTTCCAGGTGATTTCAGATGAGTGGTTTAGCCAATGAAGCTGAACAAATCAAAGCCACCAAGCCACTGCTATTTATAAAGATTTTTTGGTTGAACTGTTTCATTTTCTTTCTCTTGTTATAGTCTTTCAGAAAGGCTAGAAAGTGGAACTCAAGGTGGATAACCCCAAAATAACCAAAAAGCCCAATATTTGGAATTTTTTCTGTATTTCTGAATTTTGACCTTTAGTAGTTTTCTTCTCAGTGCAGATGTTCCTTTAGCAAAATTCTAGGACTTCCATTCTCTGAACAAGTGGAGTATTAAGATCATCCTCTTGCAGTTAGAGAATGCTCATAACAATTCTTGAATCAACCAGCATACTCCAAGGTTGAGAAGGCATCTTTGCAGACCCTCTACATGAAGCTACACTTACAGAAAAGAGATCAGTGTTCTCTCTTCAAGAAGCAGTTGTGCTAATTGATGAGGCGACTACCACCACACTATCCAAAGAAGCTCATCCCAGCTGGAGGTTAGTATCTCAAATCTAGTGGCATAGGTGAAAGTATGAGCCTTCCCTCCCTTCTTTCAGATGCAATAAGCCAAGTAGATCTATTGATATAAATACCGAGAACCACTTTGCCTGAAAAGGTTGGAGCACGCAGTTAAGGTTTCATATCTTAAACCCAGAAAGGGGGGAGAAACTGGAGAACCCCAAGTCCCACCTAGCTTCTTTTGAGGAACAAGCTCTTCTGCCAAAACTAGCCTGGAGCAATCCCATTCCTTGAGGAGAATAAGGAATATGACTGTGATGAGTAAAGTCTTGCAATTCTGCAGACTTTCAAAAGGCTCTCGGAGATACAAGAGTACAAATCTGATGGAAAGCTAATGAAACTTTCACTCCTAAATCTCTTAGGTCCTTTTGAAACTTTACTCACTTATCTTCAAAGTGCTGTTCAGGCATAAGCCTTGGCAATTTGCGTGGGTGATACTACATACGGATTAACAGCCATTTTATAGAGGAGGAAACTGAGGTGAAGTGACATGCCAAAGGCCACACAAGAAGTTGTGTCAAAAGATTCAGATGGAGGAGGATTATCAAAGTGAGAAAGGGTTCTTTCGTCACTTAGAGAATTTTGGAGAGAAGAAACAGCATTCATCAATTTGTAATTAAATATTTGGGCTGTTTGGGAGAAAAATACTATCGTCCTCTTCAAGCTCTAATTTTGAAAATGAAGGTTTTCTATTCTTGGATGGGTTTTTTGTTCCTCTTCCTGTCTCTTCCATTTCTGCTGCTTTTTATTTTCTGCCTTTTCTTAAAAAGGGAGTGGAGAAAGACAGATAAAAGATAAAACTTAAAGACATAGCTCCAAAAACTGAAAAGATGGGAAATATGATGTATCAGTGGACATTTTGCTTTAACTTAAGAAAAAGGGTAGCAGAATACTATGCTAAAATGGCTAATAATAATTGTGGCCTGATCTTCTGAACATGTGAAAGACACAGGGTTTACAGAAAGAGAAAATATCAACTGATACAGTTTGAATAAAGTAACACAAGTTCTGGTGCTCTTAAATCTTTCAGATCTGAAGCTGGCAGTCTAAACTTCAGTTTAACTAGAAGCCTTAAACATTTTCTGTGCATAACTTAATTATGTTAATCATCTAAACAACTGGAGAGAAAAAGGTGGCTCAGGAGTGCAGAGCAGAAGTGGGCACCATCGGGGCAGAGGTGATAAGGTTTTACTCCCTCTTGGACACCAAGAAGCATGGGTAATTGCCTATGGAACTGTGAGGGATTATCTGGTGGTGTGAGGGAAATTATAATGTGAAAAAAAGCAGTTACGCCTTTAAAACATCAAGCTCAGGTTCCAATAACCAGTGCAGCACAGATCAACTCAGCCTAATTATGAGCATTTAGTTTGCTTTATACCCTGGTTTTTCAGCCCACACAGTGTTCCCTGAAACTACAGCTGTCCTAGCAATGGTACTCTGGCAAATTAATTTAAAGGCAGCTTGGGGATACCTGCATAAGCTTCAGTGACGGCGGTATAAACATCCCCAACTGCGGGTCAAAGAATGGGAGCAAAGAATGGATGACTCACCTGCTAAGACAGCAGTGTGCCAGGCAAGGTCTTTCCAGGAACGTGTGGAAGGAGCTAACCTGTCTCCTAGACATGAGAAGTAGTTGGGTTGGAGTTGGCTGGTAGGATGTTGTGGGGGAAGTAGCTGTTCAAAAGCTGAAAGTGCCAACCCTTCCATAAAACCAGTACATAATTGTACTTGCTGGTAAAAAAGGGCATAAGCATTAGAAGAGGTGTCAGGGTTGACTTGACATTGTCAAACTTTTCCACAGAGCAGAGTACATACCCTCTGTGAAACAACTGAATGCACTAATCTCTACCTAATGAAAGGGAGCTGCTGAAGAGAGTCTGTGTAACTTGTACAAAACTTCAGGAGGCATGAATCACCTTTGTGAAATTAAGACCCCTTCTC
Source organism: Ceyx melanurus (assembly GCA_024611195.1). Lineage (NCBI taxonomy): Eukaryota > Metazoa > Chordata > Aves > Coraciiformes > Alcedinidae > Ceyx > Ceyx melanurus. The sequence goes on from JANHGL010006472.1 coordinate 8,788, forward strand.
ATTGGCCGCAGAAGTCAGTGGCAGTTCATGGTGATGTACATTTGGTCATATTTTAAAAGTCCTTTGACAATTAAAACACGATCACGTTTCTTAGAATACATCTCCAGCCCAGATCCTTGGAAGCACTGACTCACCCAACTCCCACAGACATCATCCTCATCTTTAACTGGTGGCCTTTCAAAATATGACCCGGATTTGATACTTCAGGGCCTTTGGCCTTGTTCCTCAGAGATGTTGAGGGATTTCTGCTCAGCATCAGGTCTTTCAACACCTACCCCTTAAATACGTGAGCACTTGAGGCTAGTGGCCTGGTCCCAAGCCTATCAGTGCCAATAGAAAGATTTCCATTGGCTTCAATGGGCCTTGGAACAGTTTTTAAATCCTTAAATAACCTGCTCTGAAAGAGTCTATCCCCAAAATTAATCAAGGGAAGGAAGGTCTGTGAAAACACAGCCATCTACGTTCCCAGCTCCCTCCCAACCCCTCCCTTCCCCTCCCCCACGTTTCAAGCACTTCTGCAGGTGATTTCTGTAATTTTAATTAATTTTAATTGCCTGATTAATTTAATTGAAACACCGCGGAAATTAAATGCACATATTATGGTGTGTAATTAACATTAAGGCAATGACACAAACTGGCCAGAGTGGAGCGAAGGTCTACACGCTCTGTTAGTGATTCATGCTCCTCTACTGCTGGTGCTCAGGAACAGGAGTTTGGAAGGAGTATGAGACAGGGGCTGGTTTTGCAAGAGATGCTGCTTGCTGGGAGAAAGCCACAGCAGGCTGGAATGAATTATGGGTGGCATGGCATGAAGCCTTGTTGATGAAACCTGCCTTGATCTGGAGGGTTTCGTCATACCACCTGGTGAAATGAATGTGGGGTATGGGGTGGGGTGAGGGAGAAGGAGTATACAGAGTTTTCCTCAACAGAGAACAAAACCTTCTTAAGACAACGCAGAAAAAATAGCAATTGGGATAAAATTTCCCTTTTGCAAGAAGTGTAAAAATTGCCTTTTTGGAAGAAAGTTATGTTCTGTCTATCTGTGCCAGGAACCATGGATGTATTTGCATGTTAATTCTAAGTGTTCATTAGAGTCATTTTTTTGTTTTCCTAACCTGAGGCCTGTTTTATTATCAGGAGGGTGGATGGATATTTTCCATGATAAGATCTTGTTTGCTGAGGTTTTTCTTGTGTTGTGCTTTTTTATGTTTTTGGCTTTTTTTCCCTCACTTTCTTTCTCTAACCTGGTGTGTCAAATTTCAGTCTGTGTGAAAGGTGAGGGCGTGTTAGTGAAGACAATGAAATGCTCTGCATATGCAGGGAACTCTGGAAAAAGCTCAGGGCTTTGCTCGTCCCACCCCACTCCACCCCTGCCACTCCCAAAGAGCAACACAACACTGATCGGTGAGATCATTGCTCTGAGGGGGTAATAAAACAAAACCAGAAAGGGTAATTTAGCAATGCTATATAGGGGAAAATGGGCAAGTTTTGTGCAACCACTGACTACAGCAAAGATGCCAAGCTGACAGAGGTAGATCAGATAGGATCTTTCAGATCACCCTGTTAAGGGCAGGGAGACTCCCCTTTACACATTTTATGAGATTGACACAAATAAATATTTTTTGCCATTTTTTCTGATCTCTGTTACAGGAGAACAACTCTGGGTTTGGATTGAAACATCCTTGACTGTAAGCTAATGCAAATGAAGAAAACTCTATCCCTAAGACTCTAATTTCTAATGCTTACCATTAGCATATCCATTTAAGAGAAAATTATGGAGGCTTTTCTAAGACAAAAAAAAAATAATTCCTCATTCTCTTTTCATAGTGAAAAGTTCTTCCAGGCTCATCAAACTTTTCTGTGGCCAGCCCCAGCTTCCAGTCCACCAACTGTTCTTTTGCCTGAAGAATGTCCCGGTGGATTAAAAAAACCCAGCCAAACCAAATAAAACAACAACAACAAAAAAACCCCAAACCACCACATATTGGTTTTCCATCACTTTTAAGAAAACAAGGTCAAATGTCCATCTCAGCACGCAATGGCTAAAGAGACACCATTCCATCCCCTTATCCCCTTAATTATAAATCAGTGGTAAGTGCTTTTCTTTAGGTTTTAGGAGGTCTAAATTAAACTCTCTCCCCTTTCCAAGTGGATTCTAACTCATGCCTCCCACACAAGAGCCTCTTAACAAGGCAGCATTAAGTATTTCCAATCCCTCCCAGTTGATGCTGTTACACTTTGCAGCCCTAACCTGGATCTGGGATCCAGGTGCCTCTCTCCCAGGAGAGCAGCCTAATCAGCAGACTGGTGACTCACCCTGGCTCTTTGTCTGCATGAGCTCTGAATTATTGCTTGCCAAGTGGAAGGGCTCCAGAGCCATCCAAATCACATTGCCCTCAGATGCCCTCCAGCCCAGAGGCTAGGCCACTCAGCAGCTGGTTGGGAAACATCTGCTTAAATCCAACTTTCTTCCTGATTCAGCTACCTCATCACTGAATATCCTGTTCACTTCCCTGGGGAGTACTATGGGAGCAAACTGCTCTCAATTCTTCCCCTTGGATCTCTTCCAATCTTGAAAAAAATTTAGGTATCAGTCAATGCAGAAAGTAAATGGACTAATTCCCGAGGGTGATGGTTTCCTTGTTGTCTGGGGATTCTCTGTGACTGCATATTGACATGATATAAAACATTTTAGACAGGAGGAGTGAGTACATTCACCCTACTTCATTCCCAACAGAATGGACCCTCTCCACAAAAGAAGAAAAACTGAAACAGTTTCCCACTTCCTGCACAAAAATGTCAGCAGCTGAGCTATTGCTGATGAAACAACTGTGTTCTATTCTTAATTCACCTTCAGTTTTTGGTGAAGTTACTCCACAAATGACTCTCCTAGATTAAATTTTCAGGAGATTTGACCTGAAAGGTACAAGTAATTTCATGACAGCTGAAACTGCATTTCACAGCAAACTTAGCCTATGACCAAAAAGTAATAATAAAAAAAAATTAAAAAAAAAAAGTAGTCCATCATTTCCGGGTCCATTTTACCCAGGTGCAGTTTTAAGGAGGAGCCCAAGGAAGCTTCTAATGCCACCGTTAGGTCCCTCCTCCACCCCTAGGCACTCAGTGATTCACAAAGGCCCAGTAACTGCCCTGCCCAGTGCCACAACTACTCCAAGACAGAGGAAAAGCAGCTGCAAAGCTCCTTTCCACATGCATACAGAGATGTCCTAGGCTGACCTCAACTCCCTTTGAAGCATCAACAAAAAAAAGGACAGGGGTCCTCGGTGGGGGGACTGGGGAGAGGGAGTAGGTTTTAACCCTGTCTTTGAACCCAGAATCACAGAATCAATCCCACATTTCAAATTGTGCTCATTGTTTCTTGTCCTATATCTGGACACCACAGAAAAGAACCTGGCTCTGATCAGGTACGTGTATACACTGGTGAGATTCCCCCAAGCCCTCTCTTATCAAGGCTGCATAGTTTCAGGTCTCTCAGACATTCCTCATAAGTGAGAGTTTCCAGTCCATCATCTTCGTGGCTCTTCATTGCTCCACTCTCTCCAGTATGTCCATGCTACTTTTATATTTGGGAGCTCAGTGTTCCAGTTGTACCCTCCCCAGTGCTGAGTAGAGAAGGATCATATCCATTGACCTACGGTCAATACACTATCTAGTGCAACCCAGGATACCATTCATCGTCTGTGTGGTAAGGGTACACTACTGTCTCATGTAACACCTCTAGGGGTTCTTTTTATTCTCTTTTATTTGAATACAGCAGGAAATAGCTGAGAAGAAAAGCAAGAATAATTAAGAAAGAGAACAAACATTGCTTACACTGTTCTGTCAGTTGGCCCTGATAGTGACCAAGAGATTATCCACTCAATCTTGAAGGAAGGATCACTTGCCCCTGTGCTTTTCTTCTCAGCTGAAAATATCAACAACAATTGTGCATAGAGCAACCTATCCACCAATAACTGGATCTGCATTCCAATACCCCCTAGAGGTAGTAGAAAAGGTTATGGTCAAATTGTGGTAGATGTTACTCAGGCAAGAAAACCTTAAAATCTTCCTCTTTTATCTAACAGGGTTAAAAACTAAAAATGCTTCTATTCCCTCTGTGCTTGCGGATAGCAGACTGAAGTCAAAGTAGATTGCCAAGCATGCCCACTAATCTTAGGTGCCTGATTTTAGAACTTTAGGGCATGACTTTCCTAAAGACACATTCAGGCATGTATACAGGAGGTCAAAGGTGCAGCTGGATTATCCAGTGATATGACTTCCCAATTTTAACATTTCATTTCTTGCTTTTTGAGTGCTTGACCACCAGGACTGAACCACATTGAAGATGGTTGCTTGCTTAGAGTATCAGCTTCCATGAGGATGAACATGTGAGTTTATTTATCAAGCACCTTCTCCTGAATAATATTTGCCACCTTCCAGAAAGAAGAAATTTTAAGATAGAATTTTAAAAATCAAGCTAACAGGGGAGCAGGGAGTGGCCTAAACCAAGTAGTGGCCATTAAATAAAAGAGCCATATTTTTTTTTTACTGATATTACGAGTGGAGACATTTTTTTGGAGGAGGGGTGCTTTATGTTGATTTGGCTCTGAGGCAAATGACATAGACATCCAGAGTTATACAGCATTAGATCCACTGTGTGTGTTCAGCAGAAAGCCACTGCTCTAGAAAGATCATGGAGATTTCACTTAGTTTATCCAAAACCCCAAGGGAAGAATCACTATTCCAAATCACAGATATGTTTGTTACTCTATAATCATATACACTACAAATGACTGGAGCAGAAATAATATTTTGAGATGAAAACAGAAGTCAGGAGAAAATCATCGCAACCACTAAGGAGGAAACTGGAACTAAATGTTGTGTTGGTTGAAGCAGGATTGTATAAAAGTTGATAGGGAGACAGTTGCTTGAAGTTCCTCTCATCCTCCCTCAGCCTTTCTGGAGCAACAAAGGTAACTAGACCTATCTGTATAGTTCTTATGTCAGGACCTAAACAAAGACTAATGAAAATCTGTAAATCCAATTCAGCATCAGTCCCTTTAAAACATGTGCTGAGTAACAAGGGCATCAACACCAACCTGCCTACTGCTGACAGGAGACAGACTGGTTCCTCCTGCACCATGATCACAAAAGAATCACAAAGTCATATTCCAGCTATAATCTCACCCAGAAAAACTAACTGAACTCTGGAAAGCCTTGTCCAGGTTTCTAGGCTTATGCGAGAGGCAGAAATGCCCTCTAACTCCCCCAGACTACTCCCTTGCTTCTCAGGGAGCACAAACCCAGGATGCTGCAGGGCAATTAAAAGGCTTGCACTGCCGAATAAACAGTGACAAATTGTAGATTAAGAAAAAGCCTGTTATTTGTGTGAAAGAGGCAGCCTTTGCCGCCAAATGGATTCATCCGTCATTGCTACTGATTGCTCCCTTTCCACTAAATGTCCCCTAAGAAAAATGTAAATCCTATGTAAATCCTTTGTTATCACCCGACAATGTGCGTATCACAAGCTGCATGGGTTAGAACACAGGTCCATTTTTCTCCAGACTACGCCACTCCTCTTTCAAATTTCAAGGTCTTAATGTCTCAAGAGTAAGGTTGCAGAAGGCGTTTAACCCCCCTGGGATAGATTGAGCGAGGAAAGCCCTCACAAGAGGAGGAGAAAGGGAATCTCTTTATGGGTTTTGCTGTTGCAGACAGCCCCGCTGCAGTTTGGAGTCAGTTTATTCTCTTCAGAGAGATGAAGAGAGGCTGAGACATGGACCCAGAGCTCAGAAGAAGAGCATTTCGCCATGGTGAGAAGGAAAGCATAAAGGAAGAGGATGGAGGGAAAGGGATACAAAGCTAAATTACAAGGGTACTGTGCAGAATTCACCTGTCACAGCACATTCCCCTGTCTTTGTGCCAGAACGCCACCTTGCATAGGTTATGATAGGGAAAATTTAAAAGATGAATGTAGTAGCAGCCTCACGTTTACAGAAAAGCCAGCAACAGCTAATCAAATGAATCTGAGGGCTGTGGCACTGGGTCTGTACTAAAGAAAGATTTATCAGCCATATTTACTAAGCAACCTGTGAAACACTTGGCCAACCTGTCCACCAAAATCCAGTAAGCTGAGACACATGTACAGGTCATTGAAAGCTGCATTAGCTTATCTCCTTCTCAGGCATCAGGACAGAAACTGTAAGGTATTGTCCACATTATACACTCACTACACCCTTTTGACACCCACAGCTGGATTTCAGCCCCATGAGTGTACAGTGGTCGGGATACCATCGGCCCATCAGTCCAGTGGAAGTCCTCCTAGTTTTCCAGATGTTGTTATTCCTCTTTGAAAAGCCAGCCCCAGAGAGCTGGTTGTGGAGTTGTGATTACAAAGATGAAGAGTAACATGTTCCTGTTTGCCAGGTGGGCTTAAAACCCTCAGCTTTCTGTTTTTTTTTGTGATTATCTACTATAATAGCTGTATAGAAAAATCACTTGTATCAGATAATAATTTCATTAACGCACACCATTATTAAGGATGATTTCTGACACGTAAGTCCAGCAGAATCCAACGAGTTGCAATTATTATTATTACTATTATTATAATTATTATTATTTATACCTTTTGGAGCTCAGCTTATTTTAAGGTCACAGGTACCCTGAGGTAATCTGGAGGTACCTTAAGGTTATTTCTCATAGTACAAATCACATTACCTCTAGCTTAAGCTATAGGTATTTGTTGAATTATAGTAGATGTTTGTACTTGCAGGCAGTGGTGAGTTGGGGTAATTTGCCCTAACATCATGCACAATTGAGAGTTTTGATCTGACTTTCTCTAAAGGCTATGAGAGTTTGCTGTTATAGACCACTTATTGTGCAGTGAAGTAGGCCTTGGTCACTTGATTGTAACACATAAACTGAGATACACCATGAAAACAAAGAATGGAAGAAGTTCTCCCATCTCCCAACTACACATTTCTACCCAAGTCCTCATCCTTAAATGGAGCTACAAAAACTCTTTCCTTTGAATGTTGCTTTGTCCACATAGCCCCTCTCTGTGCATCCTTTCTCTAGTTCTGTGACACATAATCTACTTACCTTCACCTTAGAAGTCCTTCCTATTGCTGATGTGGTCTCCTTCATGGGATACACCATTAAAAACTCACCAGGTGTCCAGCTGGAGAAGAGTGGTATCAGAAACACCACGTATTCTTTTCCACATGTAGATTTAGGGAAGGGTTTCAATCTCCTCACTGTCCCTTTCTGATGATGACATGAAAATTATTTTTTTTACTGGAGAGTGCCACATCTGAAGGAAGAATTTGACCACATGCTAATTAGTTAATTGCACCAGCAGCATTATTATTTCCTCACAGCTTTTAACGATTTCTGCAAGATTCATCCTGCCCAACAACCCTCAGCTGTTTTGGCCACAGTCAAGTGTGATCTGCATGACTAGAGTCACCTGTGAACAACAGTGACATGATACAATGCAGTGATGTCAGGCCTGGGAAGAAAGCAAAAGTTAAATGCCTTTATGGGAATCTCTGTTCTGACAGATGCAGGAGTCCCGCAGAAGCCAAAAATCAGCATTGGTTTAACAGCCATTTGTCTAACAGTTATGATGTAGTTAGAGGCTAATGACAAACCAAAATTACTGCAATGTATGAAGAAATCATGTCTTGACTCTTCTCAAGGGTCTGCTGCCCCTAAGAAGCCCTTCATCATAGACATGAACACTATACAGGTGCTGCAAAGAAAGACAGTATCAGCAAATCTTATCTGCCTTTATGGCAGGTCCAATAATGTTTAAGAGAAAAGCTGAAGATGGCAGATGCCACTACAAGGCCCTACAAGATACCCATATAGTCACATCAGGCATTGTTCAGATGGTGTATCATAGGGTTCACATCCAAATGTTGGCACAGGTCTGGACATAAAGCACAATTTATCTAAGGCACGTCAGCTTGAGGTTTTTTACAAAATCACCAAGCAGATGTACCCAGGGACACTAAGGACTATATTTACAAGAAATTTGTGTACCTTTATCAGTACACAGACACTCAGTGGAGTTTGCAAAAGTGACTGCAGAGAGGTAATTAGGTACCTAAAGTCCTGCTGATTTCAGAACCATTTAAGATCTAGGAATGAACACATGTTTCCTTTCATGGAATTCTCATACATGAGTCTCCTTCTCTAGAGACTTTCAAGACCCACCTGGATCAATTCCTGTGTGGAATGCCCTAGGCAGGAGTCACGCTTGCAGTGGGGTTGGACTCTGATCTCCAGAAGTCGTTTCCAACTCTTACCATTCGATGATTCTATGATTTTGGAAAGTGTTCAAAATTCTTCTCTCCATTTTAAGACATCTAAATATCTCCAGTAATCTAATCTTAGCCATCAGAGAAAATACATGGGACAGAAAGATGTTGAACAGGATTCTCACAAATGAAAAACTAAATACTTGATCCAAGAAAAAAACTTAACTGATAATTTTTTTGGTTCCTGGCCCCCAAAGCAGAAATCCAAAGAGCTGCACTAGGTCCCTGGGCTCTCCCTACCTATCACATAGGACTGTTGGCTATCTCAGAGAGTGGAGCACTTCCATACACCTCCTCTCTGGTCCTTCTACAGCCTCAAGCCTGGAGGCTTAAAACCAGGAAGTCTACCACAGCAGGGAGCAGCCCTGGGGCGAGACTCCATGCCATGCATCCAGAGCCACTGAAAGCAAGCCAATTTGGAAATGCTGAGCACACAGGGTGTGCCCAAACTCCAACCCATCCTAAGGTACATGAATCAGGTCTGCAAAGCAAAATATCTCCCTCCATGTAGGTTCCAGAAGGCCGAGCCCACTCCTGAGGGGAGACATCTGGAACCACTCAGAACTGAGCTTCGCTCACTCTTTTTTAAACAAGGACCAAGAGAGGGATGCACACACACACCTTTTTCTTTTTCTTTTTTTTTTTTTTTTTTTTTATCAGGAGATGAGCTAGCAAAAGCGCTGGCCCATGAAGTGAGAAATCTGGATTAAGCACTTCGTTCAGCCTGGAGGGATCCAAACCACATTTCCCACCTCCCAAGAGAGGGCCCAAACCAATGGGGGTAAAGTGAGGTTGAGATTGGGAGATAGGATGTGCAGCCGCCTCTTCTCCTTGAAGCTGTGCAGAAATGTATTCTGGGGGGCATAAGGAGATCAAAGAAACCTCCCATAACCCAGACACACATAGACCACCACTCGTCAGTCTAGCGGTTAGGCTCTCAGCTGGCCAACATGAGCTCTGGGTTAGAGTTGCACTAGTTAATGCCTTTTATATGAAAAGCAGTCACAGGAAAAAAAAAAAAAACCCAAACCAATAAACCAGAAAAGACATCTCGGGTCAGGAAGAGGAATCCAGTATCTCTCGCTGCCTCTCTGGAGGTGCCTTTATTAAAGACTCAGGAATTAGGGAGCTGCAGAGAGATTTGGGATACTTTTTTTGACAGGGGTTAGATGAACCTGTGGGCATCTTTGTAATTTCTTTGGTTGTGGTTATGAATGAATGAAAGCATGGGTCAGCTCTCCAAATTGGTGTTCCAAGCCCAGGACTGAGATGTAGTAAATAACATTATAGATTAGAAGCAGATAAGCACCTATGCACATTGCTTTTGACATTTTCTGGGCCCTACAACCTAACCATAAGCAAGCTTTCATCCCTGTAATTTTTCTTCTTTTTTTTTTTTTTTTTCTGGGTGAGATTATATTCCCCAGAATCACGAGAGAGAGAGAGAACATGCTTGGGGGCATCTAGTCCTGCTGGGACCATGCAGTGGGTCATGTACCTGTGGCAAAAGGTAGGACACCAACCCAAAGATGCTGCCGAATCACAGGGCTCCCAGTAAGCCTCCACTGATACACTGGGCCAAACAGCTCATGGGGTGGGCAAGAAAGGACATTGCTGCATTGCTACTATGAAGAACACCAGTTTGTGTGTGCAGGAGCAAGAGATGAGAGTGAGCTGGGGAATTTTTAGGGTCAGTCCTTAAGACTTGAATGATTAATTTCTTTCTCACCCCATCTGCCTTCCAATTCCTTCAGTGCTTTTCAAGGCTCTAACAACCCCAAGGGCTAATGCACCCTATACTAATGAAAGACAGGATTATTACAATGCATTGTCCCATGAAAACATCCTTTGACTTCTTTCTCCCTTGAGCCCAGGAGGAGATAAACTGGTATACCCAGGTAGCAGCTTTCCCTCCAGAAATTTCTTGTTTGCAGACATTTTTTTTTTACCTCCTTTGTGATTGGGACTGAAACAAAGAGAGGGTATTAGTCCGTAGTCCAATCAATGTGAGGAATCATTCTTGGCAACTGTGATCACATTCTTTAAATATACTCATGTAAGTGTATTTGAACTTATCAGTGTGGACATTGCAGATGGAAATAGTGTCTATGGAAAAATTAAAAACAGAGTTTTTGCATGTAAATGTCTGAAATGTTTGCTCAATTTTTAACAGCACTGATGGAGAGCCCTTAAGTCATATGGGAGTGTGTGTTTTCATATATGTACCTCACTGAGAGATGCTTTGGTAGCTCTCATGTTTAGCAGAGAGACTCCCTTAATACAATCTCTGGCCTTACCACCTACGCTAGATTTTCAGGAACAGAAAAGGAGCAAAGTTGAAACCTCATCTTCAAGGGGCAACATGTCTAAGCAGTTCATGGCTGGAACCTAGAACTTCCCATGGCCATGATATGTATTCATGTTGTTTTCTGAAATTAAATTTCACTTACTTCTCTGCATATTTTAACAAATTCTCCCAATCTCATTTTTCAACATTTGCATCTATCATCATTCATCTTGCAAATTAAAATATTTCTGCATGACACTCTGACACACAGGAGAGAAGAAAAAAAAAAAAAAAGCACAACACAAAAGCATTTCTCAAAGTAACAGAACTACAGAGCTTTTCAAACTTCCTGTTCATAGCACTGATAGAAAAAGTACACTGAGTTCCTATGAAGCACCCTCCTGACATTTCCAGACTTATTAGCCAGTTTTCACACTGACTTCAATCAACCTCTTTAATCCTCCAAGGAAAGAGCATTTTTAATTCACCGATTGGCTGATAAGCTTGAAGCCAAAAAATGATTTACACGTAGATGAATTGTGCTTACAAGATGGAACTTCGAGCATTAGAAGCGGATCTGAATTTCCTATCTGTCATTTTATTTGCCACATTCATTTTTGCTCTGCCATTACCCTTGCTGATTATGATCTTTCAGCGCTATTGGGCTCCTGCTTCCACAGTTTTTAATCTGCCTTTAATCCCATAGATTTTAAATATTCCCCGGCACCGAGAGACTGGAGGCAATTAACTGCCCTTCTGATGCTCTCCTTATCAGTTGCCTCCTTGTATCTCTCAGAAGCAGCCTCAAGACACTTCCAGGCTGACAAATACTACCAGCATTTCTGATGAAGCAGCCGCAGCAAATGCAATGTGAAGTCCAGCTGCGTAACCTGATTCTAAAAAATCTAGTCACTTTAAAAAATAAATAAATGCAGCACAGGCATCTAAACCCGTGTTCCATTTTGACTTGACACAAATGGAAATAAACAAAGCATCTCTATAAGTTTTTAGGTTGAAGGTTGTTCAGGTTTTTTCCTTTGGCTTTGTTTTTGTTTTCTTTCTTTCCTTTTTTGTTTTCCCGGGAGATAATTTCTGTCTCTTCCAATCTGATTGCTGTTTCAAATTGAAAAATGAGACTGTTTTCCTAGATCTGTCTGGGCATTTCTGATGCGCAGAAAATGGATCTGCTGGGCAGACAAACAAAGATCCTTGGATCAAACCCCTCATCTTTTTGTTCTCAAGCACTAACAATGAAAAATCGGCTGTGCTAGTTCACCTACCACTAGTTGATGTGGTGCACATTTTCCTACCTTTCTAAGGGATTTCCATTCAATTTGGGCTGTGTAAAATCAGATCTATGCATTTTTCCATCACATCAAAGATATGACACTACAAATGAAGAATCAAATCAGTGTGACACAGCTCATGAAAAGAAGATGTTTTTCATTAAAGACCATCTGTTTATTCACTAACATATACATTTACATAACCCTTCAAGAATGCTAAACTTTTGCTCAAATAGGCCACATGGCAATAGTTGGGAAACACACAGGCTCAAATGCAAAGGGCCCAGTTCTCTGTGGCTTTGCACCTAAGGAAATCAATAATAACACAGCAAAGCAAGTGAAAGGTGTTATTATTTTCATCTCCTTTGTGCAGGCACAAATTACAAACTTTAACTTAGATTAAAAAAAGAATCCATTTTTCTAGTAATGTGCATATATATATGCTATATATATACATGTATGTGCATATATGTATATCATTGCTACAGACAGTTTAGGCTTCAACTTTAGTGAAAATGCTTTGACTAAAGCATAGAAGGCAGGAATACTCTGCCTGATTCATAGAATTACCATTATTGCAGCTCTGTGAGCTAGAAGTATTGGATGGAGTGGGAAACTTACACAGGGTAAAAATTCCCATTCTTGCCTTGGTCCTAGAATAGCTAAAAATGGGCATCTATGATCTTCTGTTTATTGTAACAACTGCCTTTTTTCAATTTATGTGCTCAAAATAAAAGGGAAAGTGTGTATTAAAGGGGCATAAGAGGAGCCAAAAGCCACGCTGAGGAAGAAAAAAATTCTGGTTCATAATTCATTTTTGGAAGAATATAAAGTCAGCGATGCTTATCCTGAACAGAGGTCCTCCAAGTTCAGGATCTTTTTTTAAAAAAGGCCGAAAGCAAATGTGTGGAGAACATAAGAAAAGTGCAAGCACGTGATGGTACTTCCAAAATATGCCAGCAACTGGTAGATCAAGATTTTCTGAGCCAGAGATCATGTCCTTATATTTATCAAATTTAAATATCTTTCTCTTCCATTAACTTCTCCAGTGACCCCTATAAAGTGTAGGTTTTAAGCATTCACAACATCCCTTGACAGTGAGTTCACCAGTACAGCTATATGGCAGAGCCACTGATGTTTAGAGAATATCTGCTATGATATATATCACATCATGATGGTTTGTTCCAAGCAACAGTTATATATCAGATCCCAGAAAGTCACAGAAACACAAATTCTTGGAGTAAACTTATATTCCTCTGCTGAAATGAGTGAAGGCATTCCAACTAAGTCAGAGGAACTCAAAACGATTCCTACTTGTTCAGTAGCTTATCTGAGGTTACTGGAACTATGCTGATTCTCATTAGCTGAGAATTTAGTTCAGCATTTTATTTTTGAATGTGTCTCACAGAATCATGAATTCCATTCCAGCCAAGCTGATATACTGTGCTCACAGCTGCGGGAGCTGAGCAATTAAATTGATAATATTTTATGATAGTGTATATATGTGTGTGTGTGGGGGGGAACACACTCAATTTTGTTTGGCTCTCGAAACAAAGTCTCTGATTTTTGCAAGGTTGCAATTCTGTCTCTCCATGTGCAGTTGAGCTTGTCTTTCCCTTCCAAAGGGAGTGCCTGCATGATGGAATTAAAATTTGCTCATGACTATCAGGAAGCAATCTATGACCGATTTGTTCTCACAATCTTCAAGGCAGGTACAGAAGAATCAACATCAGAACAAGTTTCTCTTTCCATATGCATCAGTTTGCAAAGGCTGTTCTGTAGGTCAACGGGTAGCTCACTCTTTGTGCAATGAGTTTTTGTCATCTTAACACAGAACAACCTCAACAAAACCCTGGGAAGAGGTAAGTTTCTTAGGTGAACACATCTCCCATGAGAATTGGATCATGCGCAACATCTTAATTTCCAGACCCCTAAGCAAAAAAAAAAAAAAAAAAATTCCGAAAAAAATTACTTTTGTCCATTACTGGCCTAGGCAAGATTTGGACCAGCAATATCAAGGTAGAAGTACCTCATTAAAAGGCTCTTTGTTTCCTTTCTCTCTTGTGCATTCCTGATGAAACACAAGAAGAAAAGAACTAACCGTCTGTCTTGGATCCTGAGCCAAGAACGTCCGAGTCAATGAAAACACTTCCTATTGATGCCATAGCCTCCAAAATGTATTGCCTGAGAGGTAGTGGGACATTTGCATGGACTGTGCTTTATTTGTTATTAACCCTCACTGTGTATATTTACAGATGGAATAAAACATACAGAAAAACTGTTCTTCTTTGCTGTACACTTGTGCAATGTCTAAGTAGCCAGGACAGCAGACTTTGAATGTTACAGCACTATTAAAGATAAATCATAATTGTACTGGTAATGCACAGTTCAGCTGAGGAGTTGCCTATCAGCATTGTTTTCTATCAAACAAAATAATTGCAATTAGCATTACTTCGTGTTCGTTATTAGTGATAATAATAACAACTTAATTTTAATTGTGCCTGGGATAACAAATATGTCAGCAATCTTTTAAAATTAATATACGAACTATTCATGGGAATCTGTTTAGTGCTGACCCACAGATGCTTCTGGGTCGAAATGTGCTAGCATTAAGAATAGTATAGGACAGGGGAAAAGGAAAGGTGCTAAACTGATCCTCAAATAATCGGTGCTAGTTTTAAATTTAAAATAAATATGTATATATGTATATAGTCAAGAGATTCCACATACTGAATTCAGAGTACACCAGAGGGGTTTGTATTAAAACAGGTTTCTTCTTTTTTTTTAGGAAAAAATAACAGAGCTTTGGTTAGATTGGGGATTTTGTTGTTCTTACCCTTTTTCTCAAGAAAACATAAACAATTACCCAACAAAGAGCAAATTGTGGTAACAGCAAATAGAATGAGGAAGAAACTTTGTTATATAACACGAAGAACCTGTGGTAACCATCCCCAGTGTGTGTTGTTTGCTGTGACTTACAGCTTTGCTTAAGCATTTTAAAGATTCTTGCAGGTCTTTTTCAAGCTGCCAGCTCTAGCCTAGGAATTATGGTAATGTGCCACTTCTGAGCCCTCGGCAGGATTTGCAACAGAGAAATCACATCAGCCTATGCTGATTAACAATTCCATTCCATCCAGAGATTTATATAAAAAAACTATCTTACATTTTGCTTTTTAATAAGAACGATCGCTATCTCAAATTGAGTCCCAGCAAATTTTAATAAAGGCCCAAGGTTGAGTGGCATTTTGCATGCTGATTTAGCTGTGATTGCTTGCTTTTGATGAGCACCAGCCGGGCATGTATAGCTTTCCTCAGAGCAGGTTTAAAGACCAGTAGTAAGGAAAAGGATAAAAATAAAAACTTCCAACTGAAATTCGAGGTCTTTTCTCTCTATGATTGATTACTGAATAAATACCTACACATATCTCTGCATTCAACCCACAAGTAATATTCCCTACAGCAAAACAGCTGTTTTAATGGCTTTTAATATACTCTCCTGTCAAAATATGTTAAGTTTGAAGACTGCAATTATTTAAAAAAATTGTATGATCAATCTATTTATCTATCTATCTTCATGACAACTCCTCAGTTTAATCAGCTGAGCATGGATTGGAGTAAACTGATGGTTTGATTCTGGCTGTAATTTGTGTATATGAGGGTCCCTGTTTAGCCCATTCTTCGCCATTGTTTTGGACTGCACATTCAGTGCTCCGAAGAATAGTAGCATATAGGTATGATAAGGTTACTGGTTCCTGTCATTATGCAATAGAGACTGTCTCTATCAGTGAGCTATTAAAAAATAGGACCAAATCGTCATGATATAAACCTTTGTAGTCACATTTCCCTCTATGTTTTGACTAAAAATACACATTGGAAATATTTATTTGGAGAAAACTGTCTTCTGAAGATATGATGGGAAAAAAAGAGATTGCACAAAATAGTTGAAGCCAAAGCTCAGTGGCAGCGCGTGCATGTGTGTGCGTGTGCGTTATGAAAGCAGCAATGCCATAAAAGTGATCAGGTAAAGCATTCCATTTGTTTTGATTCAGCTTTTATGGTTCTTCTTTTTCATCCCTCTCAATAAATTGTATTTCAACTTCTCTCATTAAGATAGTAACCCTTTCTTGCTCCAACACGGGGAACAACAGAGGCAAAAACCCTTTCATATAGGAACCATCCATCATCATTAGAAATAATGATCCTCCCACACAGTAACTAGTGCAATGTACGTGAAGGAGCAACTAATTCCCACCCAGTTTCCTTTGCCTCTTTCTCTTTGAGGGATTGCAAATGATAATTTAAAGAAACAGTGTGTGGAAGACACTTTCAGTCACAGGAAAGCTATTTCTATCTTGTAAACTGGGAAATTGCGGTAGGTAAGACAAGAAGGATCCTGTATGATCTCAGCGGAGACATGGTCCTATTTTCCTGATTACTGTCCCATGTGGCTTTAGCACAGACAGGGAACCATTCTTTTAAAATAGTTTTGCTTCATAGAGAGAAACAGAGGGAAAGAAACAAAAGTAATGACCAGACCACCAAAAGGTAATTCCCAGTAAACTGCTTTTAGCCTGATGTGCTGGTGAGGCCTTTTAGTCAGGTGGATCTTGCTCAATAATTGCAGTCTAAAGGGAATGAGCTAGCCATGACAGCTGAGCTACTTGCTGTTGGTCTCAAAGCTAAATTTTATCTAAGGTCTTAAGTCACTTAAGCATATAGTTAAGTCCAAGTATATTCTGAAGCCCACATATAATTTTAAGTAAATAAGTTCATATCGACACTGGCTCCATGTGATCAAGACCCTGCATTAAGGCACCTTCATAGCTTATATCTGTGGTTTCTAAACAGAAGAGCATATCCTGGAGGGGGATTCTGATATTAAATGGCGGTGATGCCCATCTCTCCAACAAGAGGCTTTATGGAGGCTGACCTTCCTGAAGGGCCTCAATGCTTGCTGATGATCCTTGATAGAAAACACTTGGGGGAATTTCAGCATCCAAAAAAAAATCACGAGTCCCAAGCTCCTCCTTCCACCATCCAATCCTGGAAATGCCTCCTGGCTTGCTTTGGGTAGCCCCATTGTGATCCAGCACGGCGAGGCAGAGTGGCACCGGAGTTCCCTGCAGGGCCCAATCCTGGAGGTATGCTGGGAACACACCTATCTTTTGCTCACAGGATCACACCCTTGAAGAATGCAGTCATAGTTGCTTTCTTCTTTTAAATGCAGCTGGCAGAGGAGGAGACATTAGTGCCAGTGCCCTCCACTCCTGTAATCACCTCAGGATTAAAGCGCTCACCCAAGAAGTGGAATAGTGGGCTCTAGGTCCTCCTCAGCCCCAGGGGTTCAGAGTTTTTGCTTCCCATGATATCATCTGAAACAAGGAGTTTTTGGGTGACGGTGAAATGTGGGGCACAAGGAGGAGGAGGGGAGGAGAAAGTACTTCTTTCCTTATTCAAGCTATACTGATGAATAGAGAAAAAAAAATGAAATAACCGTGGTACCCCAAGGTGACTTTCAAGCAGAGCATGAGTCCATATTCTAGTGGCTAAAAAGAAGATTGTATTAAGTTTCCTTTTTTTTTCTTTTTTTTTTTTTTTCTTTTTTTTTGACTGCATGAGTATTTTTCACTACAAAGCTATGGACTCAGTTTTGAAGGATGTAGAAGGCATAAATCCATTGGAGAAGACCCTTTATTCATTAAACGCCTGACTCATTCCCAAAATTGCCACTCCCCATTCCCAAATCCAGATCTCATACTTTTTCTAGATAAACAGACTTTATACTGAAAAGAAATGGGGAAATGCCCCAGAACCCTGTTGTCTCTTTCTCCTCACAAAGGGTCATGGGAATCTCCTTGACTTTCCTGCACAGTCCCACAGCCTGACCAAGGAATGCAGAAATGCTTTCTCCACCCAGCGTCACCTACAGTCTTGTGGCTGAGGTACTCCCATGACAATTGGGAAACCTAGTTTTGAACCTCCCAGGCAACAGCAAACCAAAAACTCGTCTTGCTTTTCTTGGGCAAGTGGTTTTAACCACGGCACTACAACATAAATGGTGGCAGGCTCCTCCTTTTCCTTTGGTGACTGCATTTTTTGATGGGAACAAAACAAAGCTGGCTTTGCTCAGTCTTTTGAAGACCTGCTCAGGAGCAGCCTGAGGCCTATTGTCCCAGCCAAACTTTCCTGCAGCACTCACTGGGGCTTCATTCCCACTTTGTGTTTTCTTTCTTGACCTCAGTGGGTGGCTTTAGGATGGCCTTTTTAAGGTATTCAATGTTTTTCACATCCCAGACTGAGGTCCTAATGCTGAATTTGGAGTCCATTCTTGGCACATGAGACTAAGAGTTAAGTATTGCCATGAGTGGTCCTATTTGGAATAAGTATTAAATGCCCTGTTTAAGGTCATGTGTTAGGACCTTCTGCAAGTGACAGAACTTTCTCAGGTGGTAAATCATTCAGTACTGTCTACTATCTACTCCAGGTCACCTCTTAGAAAAAAAAGTCCACAGAGCTAAAATCAAGAAGAGTAACAGGAAGGCCTTTTCCAGCAAGGTGCTTCAACCCACAAGGATGACTTCAGCCAGCTCCAAGAACTGCTATGAATGTAGTTCCTCCTATCCTGGTCTGGATCAGGCCTTAAGGACAGAGTTGAAACTTAATAAAGGTTTTTATGAAGGAAGGAGGGATAACATACCACAACAGAGATGCCATTTCAAAAAATTCAATGACTTAAGGCAGATACTCAGAAACCATAGAGATGACTGTGGGATGGCCCGGATCCTCAAAATGCTCTGCACCCTGGCACAGACCCAGCTGGGCAATTCAACACACGTTTCCTTCATGGCATATAACTGGGTTCAGTGGGACCACTCCTACTTGTAGTCCAGAGTGGGTTTAAATGCAAAGTTGGATGCAAGCCAGAACATTCAGTACTTTGCCTGATGTAGCTTAAAAATGTAGAATGGCTGTCATTGTAGGTAGCAGAAAAGTGAAACTTCTTCTCTGCCAGCATTTTTTACAACAGCAATACCAGCTTGTGAACTTGTCCCATATGCTTACTTAGGGTGGAAGAGTGTCCTGAAATGCAAGTAAATGTGTAGGTGTGAAATGAATTGATATAGTTTTCTTCATTTGAGGGGAAAATACATTTCTGATATCACTATATCACTCTGTCTTTCTGCTGTAATATACCATGGGAGAATAAGCCACCACTTTCCATTTCTTGTCTTTTGAAGTTAATTTCTGATCCTAACAGTAAATCAGAGTTGTGTAATCTTGCTGATACATTACAGGGCAATGAAAATTTAATTTTTAATGAGATCTTTAAAAAAATATATATACTTGCAAAAAAGAAGAAAGCCGTGTTCAATCAAAACTGGGGCTTTGGCATACGATGGCTAAGTTTAGAATGAAAAGTAACATCAAAGAGATGTCTTTTAGTTTAATTTCATATAGCACATGCCACCTTGGAAGGGATAAATTCTGGAACATTTCTGTAAAATCTAGAAAATGCCACTTAAGCCTAAGGAAATCTAAATTATAAGCAAAATGTAACACTCACTGGTGAGGCAACACAAGGATATCAAACTCTACATGTGGTCTATAACTAGTGCATATACGTACAAGAAATAGTCACAAGATGATGCGCAATGTATGCAACTGGAGGATATTGTCTGAAAATCCCTACATGCATCTCTTCCGCTGCCTGACTTTCTGTAGTGTTAATGGAATAGACTCCCAGAAATCTTTTAGCGTGTGGCCGAGTATCATACAGGTGGTTTAAATGTCATTTGAGCTGTACTGTAAGAAAACAGGCAGGGTCGTCCAGTAAGTGGCAAAACGTGCATGGAAAGTGATTTTTCAGTTGTGAAAAGCATCCAAATTTCTAGACCCAAACAGCTCCCTCCACACTGATGGCCACTTAGGCTTTTTCTGCAGCCTATACATTTTGTGTAAAATATATATCCCAGCTGCAAAGGGAGCATGAGGACAGATGCAAAAGAGTAGTTCTTCAAATCTATGCAGGACAGACAATGGGCCTGATATCAACTGCAGATTGTGAATGCCATTTTGGACACAACAAATGTGGCGTTATGTGTACTTCCAAAAGACAATTAAGGTCATCAATCATGTTTCATGGATGTTAGTTCTGACTCAAAACTTTCCAAGAGAAAAAAAAAATGACCAAGTCCATTCCCTTTTTGAGTGACAACTATTTTTACGGCAACACTTTCACAGTAGTTTGAACTACTTACTGTCACTTTTCAGGCTGAAGAAAGAAGCCCTCAGGCAGTAACCCATGCAAAGTCACATGACACATCAAACTATCCAGATCATTATTTAAAACATCCATTTCAAGCAGCAACTGGAGTCTGGACCCATTTGACGTCAGTACTTTATTTTACTGGAAAATCCACCTCATCTCAAGCAGGGCATCAGTGTCAGAGAGACCCTGAAGAGTCCCCTCTGGAAGAATTATCCACTAAGCAGATCAAAACTAATGTCTGTGACAAACAACAACCTTTTGTCAAATCAGCACATTCTAAAGACCAAATTTTTTTCTCAGACTAGGCCACAGTTCCTATTTGTGCTTTCACACCTTTGCTTTGAGACCTGATAAGATGCTATCTATGGGCCCTCTAAGTACTCGAGAACCACTTTAAGAGGAATCACTGGGGCAATTACCATAAGCAGTGAAAGATATGGCATTTATTGATGGGAGATTAATATTGGCCACAATGCAATTGATTTTTTTTCCCTGCAGCTCTATTTTCAAGTTCTCACTGTGTTTTGCAGCCTGCTGTGGTCTTTCAGGTTTCTTTCTTTTTTAGATATGAAATTTATTTTTAACTATCATTCTAATTGGCTGGATATCTTCCAAGAGTCTCCAATTTACTCTTAGCATGTTTGATATAAATTGCTCTAATTTAATTAATAAGAGAAATTAGGAGTTGAAGAAGCTGGGAAGCAGGATCTTCATGTTATCAAGTTTTGACGTAAACATCCTCTATGTAGTAAGGTAGATCTTTTCCATCTAAGGCTGATGTTTCTGAAAGTGCCCCAAAGCTAAGGTAGACCTAATGAAAGGAGTTAGATATATACAAGCTAAGTGCTGTAACGTCTGCATTTTAGATTCTTGAGACTGCAAAAGAAATCCAAAACCAGGAGTTTGTTTACTCAGCTCAATTTGTGGAGGAAAAATGAAAACACATCAGCCAAAACCATTAACTCACTGAGCAGTTTTAAGCTGTCCTGTAGAAATGCAGAGCATGTTGTGGAAAACAAGGGGTGGGAGGCAGGGAAGACACAATTTCCCAATAAATTTCTTCCCTTTTGTTCTTTGAAAGGCTGCAAGAAGCAAAAACTTGGGTAGGTGTATATGGACAGTGTTAGCTGCCAAGAAGTTGGAGTAACTCTCCATGTGGTAAGCAAAGTGTTTTGTCTTCTCCCAACTTGAGAGGATGTTGTGTATCCATCCTTCCTTAGCCCCATATGAGGTGACATCCTGCAAGGGATACTGGAGGGCCACATGGACCTGTTCTTGTATCTAATGAGCAGCAGAGATCACACAATAGGGGTGGATGCTGAAGATCTAGGCTTTGGATATAGGAATCTGCAGTGACAGACACCTGTGTCCTTTGTGCTTACAAAAACTTTGGAAATGTTGTTTTTATTTGCTCCTGGATCAGCCAGAAATCAAAATCAAGTAGATCTTCAAGGATGAAATTAGGAGGGGAAAATGATAAAATGCAATTATTTTTAAGTGTCTGTGACAAGAAGAAGACCTGATTTTCACTGTTCAACAGCAGCCTTCAGCCAAAATTAAGGTTCCCCAAAATATGTTGTTTTGTTGTTATTTTTAAAATTAGACCTAGAAATAAGAAATTTAGATATTAAAATGAAAAACAAAGTGAAATGATTGGAAAAAAATGCACTTTGCTTTCTTTCAGCACCTTTTAACTCCTTTCTCTAACAAACACTGAGAAAAAAAAAAAACTTGCTAAAGGTATCTACATTTACCTTCTATCATTTGTGAGAGCTTAAGCAAAATGAAGATTTTTTTTAACCTTATAAATAAATGGGATTTGAAAAGTAAAATCTTAAACTTCTTTTAAAATAAAAAGAGGTATTTTCAGACTCAAGATTTAAGCAGAATCAAAACCAGACAAAAGATAAATAATTTTTCTTTTTTTCTTTTTTTTTTTTCTTTAAGTGTTTCTTCAGTTCTGCTTGTTTTTGAAAAATGCAAAACATTCTGTTGCCTGCCAAAAAGCCCCTTGTGGCAAGCACGATGCCTTTGCTGGCCAACATGCGGACGTATAACTTCCCAACCTTGCATTCTTTCCACACACAGAATTCCCATTGATTTCAGTGGGAGTTCTGCACAAAAGGACAGAGTCTTTGGGTTAATGCAAGACTATGAAAGGGGAGAAAGTGCTTACTGTACTGAGAATATGCATCTGAATTGGTTTTATCACAGCTGGCAGGGCAGTAAAAGAAGTTTATGCGCAATAAACAGCTCTTGTGGTTAGAGTGACGTTGTTCATTCCTAGCCTAGAATTTGGAAGGAGTTATTATTTAATAAAGTTTAATTTGATGAAGAGAATATTTTTAACGCCCTAAACTGCACTCTATGAAGATGACTGATAGGCCCAGCCCACTCACAGAAAGAAATGCAATTAATTGGTTTAATGAACTCACCACATTAATTAGCTAGTGTCTGTGCAGTTTCAGAATGAAATTGAATGGGCAAAGCCTGGAGAAGTTGTTCTCTGGGCTAATTCCCCCCAAGGTCCCTTTGCTCCTCTCCAGCTGTAGCAAGTGGTTAGCAGAACAGCCGTGCAGGACAGACATAACATTCCTCTTAGAGATTGAAGCAGGAAAGGTCTGCTCCATCCCAGGTTACTCTGAGCATCCAGTCCCACAAGGGAGAGGGGAGATGTGTGGGAGAGAGGCTAATGGCAGAAAAATAGGCATTCCTTCCCCATAAAATGTATAGCAATCTTCTGGGCATTGCAGTCTGAGGTGTACATGAGAGCACTGGAATACAAGAGCCCAAACGTGACTTTTCCAACCACCCAGTTTCCCCTTGGCCATGTCTGCTCCTGCCAGGATGCACTGTGGGACACATGCCAGTGTATTCAATTGCATGTGACTCAGTGTGGTCAGTAGTGTCAGCACGGGTCTCAGCATGTGCTCAACTCAGGTTTTCAGGACAGGATCCTTTTGTAGGTGCACTCAGCTGCACCACATGGACCTCAGCACAGCCCTGGCTCTGGCCCCACACCAAGAGGACAGGGATGGATGGTGAAGCATCCCACAACTCCACAACTTGCGCCTTCCCTGGGAGGGAAAGGCAGGATGAAAACAGGATGGGCACAAATGCTGAGATGAAAAACTAAAGTTGAGTGGCTGCAATGAACAGGCAGCCAGAATTTACATGGCTACCTTTTCCCCACCAGCTCCCACCTCAGTCCTGAAATACAGGAGCTGGGAACGGTTAAAAAAACTCTGGCTAAAATGACACTAATGACATTTATGACCATCTGTGATGAGAGCTACATTAGCTAATGTCTGCAGGTTGTTTGGAGGTCATCTGATAAGCAGGTGCCATAAAACATATTTTAGTTCACTTCCTTTTTAAATCTCCCTGGTGCAAAGTATATTTAGAACAGGGAAACCCCACAGAAGCAGGACACTAATAAGTGACACAACTCTGCAGCCTCTCGATATCCTACAATTTTATCAGGCAATCAAAGAGGAAGCAGTGAGCAGGGAGATGGAAGCACTGCTCATTCACCTCATTTG
Organism: Ceyx melanurus; assembly: GCA_024611195.1. Taxonomy (NCBI): domain Eukaryota; kingdom Metazoa; phylum Chordata; class Aves; order Coraciiformes; family Alcedinidae; genus Ceyx; species Ceyx melanurus. Next base: position 32,496 of record JANHGL010006472.1, read on the forward strand.
GCTGCCTCGTAGTGGGAGTTTTGCTTGTGTGAAGACTGACGGATCAAGGGGAAGAAGGAAAAAAAAAGACACGCTTGGTGTTAAAGGGAAGCCTGTTTATGCCTATAAGTAGGAAAGCTTGCTCAAGAATAAGTTAACTCTTGCTAGAGGATTATACCTGTAATGCTGGCAATTCTGGCCTCTGCATGAGCTGTAATATCTACTTGCATTACCTCACAGGGTGTTATGGGCCTTAATTAATTAATGTTTGTAAAGCGCTTTGAAATCTTTGGATGAAAGGCACTATAGAAGTGCAAAGCAGTTATTAATATTAATATTGCATAAGTGGCTTGGCTCCCTTCGCACCACAGAGCACACCAACTCCTGCAAGGGCTGCAGCCCTGAATCAGCAGTCTTCATACCACCAGGCAGGAGCCTCCCTTTCTCCCTTCTCCAGTGATTTATTTCATTTGGACTTCTACAGCCTCTTCTCCATAAGTTCTCAACAGGCCTCTTATGCTTTCTCTCATGCAGGCAGTACAAGCAAGGTCAATAACACCTTTCAGCCCATCACCCCAGACTGGTGATTTTCCTGATTTCCTGCAAACCTCGAAGCAATTAAAAGCTCTGCGTCTAGGAGGTGGGACTTTACAGTTCTGGTTTTTTTACCCTTGAATACAAGACATTCAAAGTCCCACTTCTGCAATATAGAGTCGAACCTGGTCAAAGTTCAGTGTAATTCATAACCTTTCCTTTTAACCTTATAAAATTTAGATCACTTTCAATTTTAGTCATCAGCAGAGAAATAGGCAAACCCCTCAACAATACTGGTGACGCTCCAGATTTTTTCAGGTTTTCAAAGAAAAAAAAAATAAAAATGTACAAGTTCTTTCCAAAAGAATTCTTTCTCAGGTGAAAATTTCCCACCCAAAAGCCATAATCACCAGTGTAAACAAAGTATTCCACCTCTCACAGGAAACATTAATGTGTAGGAAGAATAAATCCATATAATAAACGACATGCATATTTTTGTTAGTTAGACTCTTATTTGGGGAGTAGAAAGGCTGCGCTGGTGAATAACAACTGCACAGGAAGTTGAGAAGAAGGTAATTGTCACTTTATATACAAAGTCTGTGAAACCATCTCAAGATGAGTCAATTCAAAGGTGCTGGAGTAGCTCTAGGATGAATTTGGTTAGTATAAATTCTGCCTAATTTGTCTTGAAATATTACCTCTGCGATGAACTCTGAATAATAGCGATAGTAAAATAATAATAAATAGTAATGATAATATCAAACAATGTAAAGAATCCCACTCATGTTAACACACACAGTTCTGGGCAGCTATTTTTAACTTAGATGTGAAGATAAAAATGTATCGGTGTAAGCAATTAAAAACAAAAAAGAAGATCTATTTTTTATTAATTACAGAAAAATAGACATTTGGTCATCACAACTGAACCAGTTTTCCCAGCGATGCACTAACCAGAGTGAAAGCCTGTTCCCTCTGCAGTACCAGTACTGGCTGTGTAAAGCATTAGCACTAGTTTGAACTTGTTTATGTCAGTGAAATAACATATAAGTTAAAAACAAATCAGGTTTATGCACTTCAGCAAAACTCTTACTGACTTTGAAGGAAGTTTTATCTGCGTACAGAAGGCGAGCTCACTCAGAAGTGAAAACAATACCCTGCCAATTCCACGTATCTGCCTTCACAAAGGAGGCAGGGAGAGCTTCCCAAGCTCCTTACCACAAAGAGTATAACGTTTGCAGAGATTAGGAGCTGCTGAAGGCAGCTTCAAATCTCAGTTTGTTACACGCTTTTCTGCAATCTTGCTGTAAGGCAAGCAAAAAAAGGTGCTTCATTGCACTGTGTTCTCTGGAGCAAAGGAAACAGCACGTAGGGTGCTCTACCAAAAGGAGAGCCGTGTGGCCCAGCCACAAAGAAAGCACTATTGCCTGGTGAGCATTATTGCCTGGTGAGCACAGCCCAGCCCAGGACTCAGGGCACCCGGGTTTCTTTCTTGGCTCTGCCACTAACTTCTTGCGTGGCCTTGGGCAAGCTATGCAACCTTGAAAGCCTATTCACCCCCCAAAATAAGGATGATTATAGGAATTAGAAGGCAATTCATTAATGCATTAATTAACAGGCTGCAGGATGTTAGAGTCAGAGCTGTTCTGATTCACCCTGGCAGCCAGACAACTCCGGTCCTATCAGCACCACTGCAGGGGCTCCCCTCCCCAGCGAGACCCCAGGAGCAGGGCAGGGGGAGAGCACCAGTGAGGCGAGAAGGGAATTCTGTCTCAGCAACTTAGAGCTGACCTTTTTTCTCAGGCAGATGGAACCGTGAGAAGGACAGGGATCTCCATATTTTTTTTTTTCCAAAGAGCCTGTCCCATGAGGCTGCTTGGATTGAGATTTATTTTTGTTGCCATTTAAATTAAGTATATAGGCAATCCTGAGGCCTTTTGGATCAGATCCAGCGTGTGCAAGCACCATGTTTGGAACAGGGTGGGAACTCTATTTGCGTTCAGACACAGAGGAAGCACTTTAAGCCGTGTCTATAAAACAGATGCCAGGGACCTGTACTGGAAGGTGCTAAGCATGCCCTGCCTAGCAGGGGATATGATTGCTCTCTATAAATACATTGCAGGGAGGGGAAGGTGGGCAAGCAGCATAGAGGGAAATGAGCTATTTAAGCAAAAGGACAATGTTGGCATGAGAACAAACTGGCCGTAAGGCTGGAAATTAGAAGATTTCTAAACATCAGAGAAGTGAAGTTCAGGAAAAGCTTTCCATGGGGGAGGAGCTGGGGCAAAAATATTAATTGAAAAACACTGGCAGTAGGTTAATGGCTTGACCTAAGAGTTGCTTGCTGGCAAGAGTAAGGGCGTGGTGGATATTTCAGAGCAGAGGTTGACCCTTCCAGGAACGACTGGGAAGGGCCCTGCAGTGTCAAAGTCAAGAGAGTTTCTTTGAGTTTACAGTAGACTGGAAGTGGTCAGGATTTAGCTTGGCATGCTGAAGCCCTTTATCCATACAATATTTGCTTACTGTTTTGCTGCCACTGCTCAAGGGTCTTCTTGAGGCAATAAATGTCAGGCTAAATGTAAACTGTGAGAAACATTGTCATTGGGAAATATGGCCAAACCCTTTTTTTCATTCTGAGTGAAAAGTCTTAGTCTGTTCTTATTTACCAGAGGACTTAAATGTGTGCTAAGTTGCCAGTGTTACATCCTGGGATTTTCTGTGGAAGGACAGGTTATGCTATCAAAAGGCTTTTCTGCACCAGGAACAACATGCTGAAGGAGTGACATGAAGACCAGTTTCCTCCTCTCCAGGTATCAAACAGCCTTCAGAAACCACAAGAAGGGGCCTAGAGATAAAGGCAGAACACCAATAGTAATTGTGGAACAGGAAATACAACCCCTAATCATAAATTTGTTATAATTTCTGAAGGGAAGGTTAATTTCAGAGAAGTGCAGTCATCACTAGAAGGTGGAGATGCCCAGCACCCTCTTGGGATGTATCCCTCAACAAATGAAGGGTCAGCAGGAATCTGCCAGAATCAAAGTGGATCCCTTTTGTTTGAATAAAAAGGTGACAGGTAGAGCTGCAAATCATCCCAGTGACAGCCAACTAGTTGGCACCATGAAGCAACCTTCCATAATAGCTTGAGTCTCATCACTCAAGCATTTGTACAGACGACATAAAAGCAATAGTTGTTTGCAATTCATTTTACACCCCAGTGCCACTCTCAGAGGTTGCTTCTGGGTCTGCTCTCCCTTCAGTGAAAAGTGATCCAGAGCAGTAATTTCCACTGGTTTTCCAGTCAAAACTGAAATGACTCCATCGGTGATGGTACACTGCACTGTACGTGGAGCCTAGCAATGTGAAATTGCTGTGCACTGCCTCCCTCTCCCAGACACATTTATAATGTTTATTAGGAAAGTCAGCTGCTGGGACTGCTGTAAGTAACTCTGTTGTTGGTGTCTCTCTTGAACTGCCTTGGCTCGTGTTTACTACTCAGGTACCCAAGGGCAAGGTTATTTGATTCACTCCTATTCAGTCATTATTATTGTTGTTATTATTAATATTATTATTCATTATTAATATTAATTATGCAGCACTTGGTAGTGCCTAGGAGCCCCAAACCACGGCCCAGAACCACAGTGCACCCAGCCCTTTAAATACAGTGAATAAAAAGACATTCCCTTCCCCAGAAAAAAACATATGAGTTTGTAGTGGAATAACAGAGGGAAGAATTTGCTACCTAGAGGCCAAATTCACTAGGGCATGAAAAAATGCACTTCCCTTTAAACAGATCTTTACCTTGTGAAACTGTGCAAGCTAGAGCAGAATGAATCTCCTTAAAGGGCAGAGATGGCATGAAGACAGAGCATGGGGATGAGAGTTTGGGAGGGGGTCTTTCTTACGCTGCCAATACATTTATTTGATTGAGGACTGAAGAACTGGGTTTGTTTTCCAAATTAGAAGTTTTATCACCAGCACTACTGCAACCAGCTATATTCTGTGTCCTGCAGCCTGATGGCATCATGAATCTCGTGATAACTCTCAGAGACTGGGAGTCCTCAGATCATATAAAACCTTGGTCTCAGACAATAAAAAGACAGCACACTTCCAGCCTCATGCTTGTGGGAAAATACTTTTAAAGTCACACTGCTGAAAGATCTAGAAAATGCTTTAAAATCCCAGTTTTCTTATTTTGTAATAAGCTCTTCAACATCTTTCTCATTACAGTCTGAAGAGAAAGTCTCAAAGTAGATTCCATATTGCTTAAAAGGGTAAGGTCTACAATTAGTCTGGATTAAAGTAGTTCATGATTTTTTGGGGATTTAGTCTATAACAATGAGAGAACATGCATTGTGCACGTAGCATTGCACAATATGCTACAACACCCACGACTAGACCAAAGTGCTAAATCCTGCCAGCCTCTGCAAAAGACCTGCTGCATAAACTTGTCAGGTTACCTCATTTCACTTTGCCTCAGTTTCCCTCACCATAAAAAGGGGATAAGTCTAATTTAATGTAATTCCTTTGTAAATTGTTTTGAGATCTGCTAAGCTCTATGAATTAAATGAATGAATGAAGTTTGACAAAAAGAACAGAAAAAATGATACAGCAGCATGTTCTCATTCACCTGCAACAATGAAGCTTGTCCTGCAATATAACAACATGTTGCTTCAAAATTTACTTTATATCTTAATGCATTATTACTCTGAAATGAAAGCATCAGTCATTTCATGTCAGGGGAAGTCTGTATATGAATGCCTCAAGGTCTAGGAAGCTTTCAGCCCTAAAGATTGAGGGTCACTTGAAAGATACTTTGGCACCTTCTAATGAAGGGAGTGTGTGTTTTTACATCTTGCAGTGGCTTAAAGATCTCCTGTTTCTCCACTTCTCTGGTGTGTAATTGAACATGTTTTCATGTGGAAATTAAGCCCTTCTGTGGCTTTTAGAAAGCTATTTGAGAATTGCAGATGAACAATATGATTAGAAGTTTTCTAATTATTTAGAAATAAATAGAAACCAATTAAAAAAAAAAAAAAAGTCCTTGAAAGGGTGCACCTCATTCTAAGCCCAGATGAGACCCACTGTTTCTACGAACACCACTCACATGCTCAAAATCTGGCAACAGTTCATACACTGCAGAGTAGAGGGTCAGTTACTGAAAAAGCTCGGAGTAGTTGAACCAGATTGTACTGATTTCCAGGTATCAGGGTGTAGGTGAGGGCATTTTATATTTGCCATAAAGACTTTTTGGCATAATCAACAACAACAACAGCAAAATCAAAACCAAGCAATCCTTTGAGTGAAAAATCTTGGCTATTTTCCCTCCTTCTTAGCAGACAAAAGTGATTATGAGTGAAAAGCAGTTTCAACCTAAGCCCCTCCTCCTCTTTTAGTTCCATCAAGCAAGAAACACCTTTGGCTACAGGAATATTTAATAAAAAACAATAACAACAAATGGGATGGTGTATCCACTTACCTTGCACAGAGAATGTAGTAGCACATTCAGCACATTATGATAATACTATCATCTGTGATTCTTCTAATCACAGAATTGTCACAGTTGGAAAAAGCCTCTAAGATCACTGTGTCAAAGCATCAGAAAAAAAACCAAACAAACACACACAAAAAACAACCAAATTTTTTTTTTAAAAAAAGTTTTTAAAAAGAACACCTCACCATCCCACTAAAGCATGTCCTTAAGTGCCTCATCTACATGGGAGCAAATTCTATTTTGTTTCCTTTTCTGTGCCCACTGCCAAATTGTCTCATCCTTATGGTAAAATAATCACCCAAACAAGTATTTTGCCAGTCTGGCTTCCATCTCCCCAGCACATCTGCTCAAAAAACCACCATGACATGTCCCACCTTTGCTAAAGCAAATAAGGAAATTAACTGTCAAAAGGGAAGCATAGGTCTGAAGTGGCAGCTGTGGCATAGTGAACAGGGGGTAACGGCTTTAACCATGCCAGGAACTGAGATGCAGCTCCCCATGGTCAGGGCTGGTCACAGCCAGGAAGGTAGGTGACATGTCTCTCAGTGCTGTTTGCTATGTGCTGGCACTCGGCACATCCCAGTCACAGCAGGGATGGGAGTCACAGCTCTCATATGGTGCAAGGCAAACCAGGACCTCCCCCAGATCAAACACATGCTGATCCCTTCTTTTGCTGCAGAGCAACCACATCTACATCCTTTGGCTGCATTGAGAGAGATTTCAGTTTTACCACATGCACCCAGCTCTGCGGGAGAATGGCAGATAAAACATTTCTGCCTGGGCAAAAGCTCTCTCTGTGTTGCTTTGGTGGCTATGCCACAAGCAAAAAGGTTTTGACAGGTGGCTTTGCTGTAAGAAAGGTGGCACTCTCATCCTGATTACCTTGAACAAGTCTAATTTTGTCTCCTTGAAAACAAAGTTCATTTGCACAGGAGGGAAAAAATCACACTTCTCTGGCTGCTGATGATATAGGCGTAAAGAAACACAGCTTGGAACTGCTATCCACCCACCAGTTTGTGTGGTTGCTGGAGAGGGAACACAGAGCCATCCCTTAGTCCTAAGTGCCCACCTTCAGCACCTGAATTACCAAAGGGTCATCCCCACCACCAGTCAGTTGGGGCAGTCCTCAATATATGTGTAAACCCCAAGATGCTACTTGCTCAACCCTACTCGTAGCTGATAATCCTTTCTTCAGTGCTTAAATTTTGCTGAAACTCATCTCTGCTAAGTGGGACTTGAGCTCTTCTACCTGTTTTCAAGACCTTGTAGTGACATCAGCTAAGGAAAAGTACAGTTTCACTCCAGCAATGACATACTGGCTCCTTCTAGGGGGAATATTCATCAGGGTAAATATCCATCTTGACTTTTTATTTCTTTTGATTTCAAAAAGTGTTAGTAAACAGCAGCAACCAGAACATAACCCCTGGACAGGCCGCTAAGAACAAAGCACAACATGAAGGATTGCAGGCCACAAGGATAATACAGACAACATGATGGCTGAGCAAACCAAACAACCTCAAAATACCACCTGTCAGGTAGGGTTTTTTCACATCAGTCTACTCTGTATATGTATCTTTGCAGATGATGCAATGCCATCAGAAGCAATGCTAAGAAAGAGAAACTCAGGCAGCTTGGGGTCACAACGGTGATGGCATCACTGATAGTTGAATCTCAACCATTTCCATGTGTAGGAGATCCCATTGCCACTTGGGTCTAGTATTCATTTACCCAGTTTGTACAGACAGCCAGGAGGAAGAGCTGTAGACCTCCCTGCCACCATGGTTGTCATCACTAGGATCCCCTGCTGGTAGAGTGGGAAGTTCAATGTCCTGTGATTGTTGCTGCTCACGGCAGCAACACTGCTTTTGAGTCCTGAGTTTAATGATGGGGGAAACTGTAGTCTGCAAACCCTTGCAGCTGAGAGTAACCACCATATATAACTCACCTCCAGTTCTCCAGAGGTAGAAACAAGGCATAAATGGGCTGTGCTAGTGCCAAGAATGTCCAAAACAACATCTAGTAAAAGCAATTGAAAAGATTGCAGAGACTTTCTGGAATGATCCATTAACAGTTTTATGATCAAATGCAAGTGTGACAGGTCCGAACCATCTCCTCTCACCTCCTTAGTGTGGCAGTGGCCGTAACACCTGCGGATGCAATTCAGCAGACAGCAATGTGCTCCCTCTGCCAAGAGACACGAAACTGTGTTGATTGAAATATGAAAATACTTGCACCTTGAGTGGATCTGGGTTAAAATGGGGAAATTGCACCTTTCAGTCTTCTTCCATGAAGAATGTTTGCAACAGCGGGAGGGAAGAGCACATGTGGAAGATCACAGTCTCCTGTTGAGCTCCATTCAGTCAGAAAGTCATCTACATTGGTTGTATGATGGCTGACATCCCAAATGCAGGGGAATACTGGTGAAGAGAAGAAAGGAGAAAAGCTGAGATCTCCGTGTCTTTCATTTAGATGAAATCAACTTACTGGACTTGGTGTGAATGTAATTGATTGAGAAGCACCAGTCTGAAATATAGAAGGTGTCTCAAAGTGTCTGAAAGTCTATTGCACACCTGAGAGTCTGTGGATGAGATTTTGCCTCATGCTGTGAGGAGGGCAAATGAGAAATCAGTAACAGATCTGAGTACAAGACCCTTTTCTGGAGATATTGAGTGCCTGGGTGGGACTTGAAGAGTTGTCACGCTTCACCCAGTCTGGAAAGAATGAAAAGGACAGTGAGGGGAGAGGAGGAGAGCCCGTGTAAGCAAAGATCCAATTTTGTTTCCTTTCAGTTTCATTGCAATTAAGTCTCCTAATTGAAACCAGTTTTACCCAAGGTTTACTGTGGTGGTTGTTTTCTTTCTCTGCTGTTAAATGCAGGTGTTCCACATAGCAGGAAGTTGGCACGAAGGGGTAAATTTCCAAAGTGCTGCCTGTATCATTCATAAATTAATGCCTGAAGAAACCAGTGTTGTGAGGAGCCCAGCTGTGCAAAGGAGGTCGGCTGGGAGAAGAGAACAGGGGAGAGTGGAAGAAGGTGGGAAAAGGATGTTTGCCACAGCTAATGGATGGAGACACTATGGTGAAGGTGAAAGGAATGTAAGTCAGGTAGGATCAGCCTTTATCTGCTGCAGCATAAGTCAGCCTTGGCCTAATCCTGCCTTAGTGAACTAAAAAGAACATTTCTGTTGGGTTTCCATGAAGGGGGAGGGGTGTCTTAAACCCCATCATTTTATGTTGCATGTCTACAGAGCAGAGCTGTCCCAGATGAAGGAGGACCTCCAGGGAGCTGTTTACCTGCCTGGAAGAGGGCTGCAACTCTGTACATGCTGCTTTGCTGATGCGGAGTGAGTGAAACATGAACCAAAGCAATATTAAAATTGTAGTGTGCCTACAGAGCCACGGGGTGTGTGTGTGATGCTTTGCAGACAAATAAAATCCTGAAGGAAAAAATATACATAATTTAAACTAAAAAACTACCTTCACAGAGGCCTGTGTTTGCAGAGGGAGAAGTTCCTGGAATACAGATTCTGTGTGTGTACCTGACTGCCATTGCAGACACTTTTCCCTCATTTGCCTCAGTATCTGAAATACATTTTAATAATGGTTAGGGATGGAGATAATAGAGATATAATTATGGACAGTGAACCCAGCAAACCCTGCACATAACTACTTGTGGTTACACGGTGAATGAGACAGAACATCCATTCCCAGCTCAGGAGAGGATATGACAGTGATTTTGGATGTTACCATGAAGTAAGGTGAGCCCAGGTTCATGTAACATCCTCCTCCAATTTTGACATTATTTACTCCTGAAGGAAAGCAAGAAAAAAAAAATAGCCCTTGGGTTTGCAAAGCAACTTTAGAGTAGGGATGCAAGGTGTGATTAATTTTTTGCTAGTATTTTTCTGTTCACTCAAAAAGCACTTCCTGTGAATATGAAAAGGCTCCTACTGCAGAAATCATCTTGGTGCTCAGGACTCCCTGCAGCTCAGCATCTTGTATTTCCTTGTAGAGCTTTGGCCTGCAGGAAACACAGGTGTTGCAGAACGAGGTGGGTTTGCCATAGAGCCAGGGTCCAGCCTTCATCTCAGATGGACCAACTGCTGCACTTCTTGGCCATTAGAAGTACCCTTCCCTGAGAGTCAGAGAAAAGCACCAAAGCAAAACACTAATACTTTTGCTAGGAAATAGGTCGTCAAGCTTTGGTTTTTAACCACAAGGGTGATCATTTTCCTATCACATCACAGTTCTCTGCCCTGCACCCACTCCAGCAGATGTTCAGCGGGCAGAGGCAGCCCTGGTTGCCCTTGCCAACCAAAGCATTGTATGATGCAGAGGTGCACAACCCTGTCTTGTTATGTACGAATTACCCCCTGCTCAATTAAGCAGAGCACTTCAGTTGCGCGCTTGGCGGCAGGCTAATGTGATAAAAACGTGTTTCTATCACACACAATTAAGCTGTGTATCAGTCAGATGCTGTTTTCAGAGGAGCAGAGCAATGTCACGGGGTTAACCACCAACGGAAGCTCAAGCTTCAACAGCCTTTATTAGCTCGGCAAGTGCTCCTAACCACATTCTTCCTACTTGCAGAAGAGGCATCTTCTTTCATGAACCTCTTTTTGGGCTCTGGAGGTGATATTTACCAAATAAAAACTGTTGCTGCACCTGTGTAGTTCTCATGTGGCTTTCACTACCTCCCAAGTTAACCCATTCTTCTCACAGCCTGTTCTAGGAAGCATCCTTGCCTTTCATTTGGGTATGCAAGAGTGTTAGTACATAGCCTTCCCAGTAGCAGCTCATCTTGCTTTTCTGTCTTAGGAACACACTTGGCTGGTCAGGGTGCAATAAGCACAGGAGGCAGTGGCTAGGTTGGACAGGAGATGGAAATGCCTCCAGATCTGGGCAGTTTCTCAGCTGTCTTGTCTGCAGTGTGACAAGGTGTATATATAAGAAAGACCTTAGAGGGGTGAAAATATTTCTTTGGTATTATCACCCTGCATAGGACTGTGCATTGATAGGGTCAATGCCACCCTCTCATAAAGCATGCGTGAAAATAAGAAGGTGAAGGAGGTGCAGAGTTGCATGGAAAGGGTATCTTAGTGTCTTCCAAATTTATTAAAGACATTGAGTAAACAACTCTGTGTTTCCACACATAATTTCTTCTATGCATATATGCTTTTATGACCCTCACTCCTTATTCCTGCTTTGGTGCTGCTGTTGGAAGAAGAGGTATGAAACAAACTGTTTTTCTGTGAGCAGAGTCCAGCTGCAGTAAACAAATGCAAAAGTGTTTCTTGCAAGCATTTCTTCCCTTTCCCCATAAGTGGGTCTGAAGTCATTGCTAGAGGAATGCTACAGCAAGAGAGGATAGGACTGTTAAATCAGTTTATAGTTCCTGTTTTCCTTCACCAGGTGACTAATTAGTCCCATAAAAGAGTAGTTGCATTTCCTCAGGTGGGAAAAGTGCCACATAAGGAAACTTGTATCAAAATCCTGCTCTCCAGAGCTGCACTCAGCTGCCTTCCTGTAGCAGCAACTCTCTCTCCTCATCATCATATCCTACCTTCTTCATCTTCCCACTTTGGCAATACTTGGACCATGAAAGCCATTGAAGTTCAATGAAGAAAAAGTTCCATAAGCATTAAATACAAATTAGAAAGAAAAGATTAAAAATTTTCGTTCAGGATTTTATCTTTTTGCCAAGAGGGCCTAAAAATTTGGGACGTAGTTCTTCTTGTAACTCAGACCTCAGAAAAAGCTGAACTGCTTTGGGAAGCAAAGAGTGCTAACAAGTTATTGGAGAAAAGAACACATGGACCAGATCCTATTGCCTCAAGCCCCTGAGGGTAGATGTTACTAACTGAGGTGTGACAGTACTCCAGCATTCAAAAACTATAAACAGAACCTTAAGCAATTCATTTAAGACAAATAATTTTAGATATGAAATGTTTACTTACTCATCAAAATAAAACCTCCACTCTTTATCTATCTCATTCTGTGAAAGTGCATTGAATATCTACTAACATTATAAATAGAACTGCTCAGTTAACAACTGCTCTGTCTACAACAAAGTCCACATTTCTACTCCCCCTGTCTACCCGTCTGGTTTTTGAGATTGTCTCAGTTCAGACCAGCATTCCGGAGCTTGTAGTGAGATAGATGTAAATGAGCTATGATGAAAGATTAATTATTTTTCATTGGAGGGAGTTTCTTACCATGTACAAAAAATTAGAAAGGTTTTCTATCTCATGAACATCCCAAAGTAGAGAAACAAGATTATAACATCAACCAAGTCTTCCCTGCTTCCCTCTGAAAAACAAATTGGGGTTTTTAATCATGGTCCTCATTTTCAAGTATCACAGAACTTGAATTAAGTCCTAATATCCTCCCAACATTCTACTGGGATGCCTGATTTGGATACTGTTGGCACTTCTTATTACTGGTGGTTCAGGGTGTGGAGGTCAGGGTAATGCAAATTACTGATTGGCTTTTTGTCTTGCAGCATATAGTCACATACAAAAGGTGGTCTGAATATGGCATCTAGAGCCTTTGTCTGTGCTTTGCTGAACATCTCACCCATGAATTACTGAGAATCCTTTAATGACATTCTGAATCTGAGGCATCCAGACTTTACGTCAGAAATCTTATCATGCCCTACTGAAAACCCATCTCTGGGCTGGCAGGTGGGATGAGAAGGATACTGGCAAGAATTGGCTGTTCAAGCTAGCTGAGAAAGAGCCCACCCACATCTTGCCTGACATAGACAAGTACCATCCATCCCTCATGTTCATAATTCCTGAAGTTGCTTCCAAATTCAATGTGTGGGACCTGAAAAACACCTATCATGGAGGGAGTCTGAGCACAGATAAACTCCTAGACATATTGCCAGTACACTGGAAGGCTAATTAAATGAATATGACTTTCAGTAACTTCCAAGCTAAACCATTTGCCAAAGTATTCAAACTTGCTGAAATTTGGAAGTGTTTTGCCTCTATTGGCTCCATGCTCAGGCATCACAGGTTAGTTAGTTCTACCAATAATTCATGTACCTGCATGTTTTAATGACAACTGAAATACCCTGGCATTTCTGGGCGAGCATATGTGCTATGATCTATGAGCCTACACTCCCTCTACCTTCACTTTGAACTGAACTGCTTTATTAAGCAACCCTACTACCCACCACTATCTAACATGCCAAGACCTGTGAAGTTTTCTTGTAGAGTGTTGCCTTTGAATCCCTTCCAAGTCTTAACCAGTAGCACCAGTATTCAGACACTGTAGGATGATACTCAGAGCCAATGAACTAAAACTTCCTTTGGGAATCTGAAGAAACCCAAGGGAACCTGTTGGGTTATGTTGTTTTGTTGTGTTTTTTTTAAAAAAAAGGAACCAATTGACACACACACTGCAATCATTATGACAGAGAGCTAGAAATGAGCATATCTGCAATAAAAATCTCTTCACACCTACCTACTTCCCCAGGAGAGAAAGTTGCCTGTCCTAGAGGACTAGAACAGAGCACTCTGTAAAAAGGAATATAGTAGAAAGAGGTTCCTCTGCCTTATCTGTACTGCACATGAAACTTCTTCAGAAACATATTTCTAAGGATTTTTTTCCCTGATATTTATTCTTTTATTGTTACAAAGCAGGTAAGATACAGAACCTGAGATACCCAGGGTCAGATCGACAAATGAGCTCATGCACTTCAAGTGCTATTAGATATTCAAGTAGGAATTTGAAATTATATTTACTTCACAGATTAAGGTATCCAAATTCAGGTGTTTACATGTTGACCTGTGAAGTTTCACTGTGGTTGATGTGGATCTAGCAATGTTGTCAGTTCTTCTAAAACTGTACTCAGCTCACATTAAAGCAGACACCTTATTTGGCCCACCAGTCAGTTTTCTTGATAATAGTGACTGTACTTTTTAGGAGATTCATCCAATTGACCACATACCAACACCTTGTACTTGGAGGGAAACACTAAAGCTTAGAGTCCATAACTTTTGCACCAGATTCAGGATTGGTGGAAGGTTTATGGTCTACTAAGCAGTATCAAGAGGCAAGACACTGTGCCCTGGAGCACCTTGAAGGACACTCAGCACTATATGTAGAAAGTGAACAGTGCAGAGGAGGCGAAACTGTTTGGCAGCAGGGTGCAGAAAGAGTGTCTATGGCTGAGTCATTTTGTGCCATTTGCTCTCAGGGCCATGGTCTGTTTAATGTCAGACAGATACTTTGAGTGTAGCCTTTTGACTCTCAGACTACTGAGTCTGCTGGATGGCTGGTTAGTACAGTGGTTACACAGACCTCTTGTAACTACTTTTAGGATGAAACTGTACAACTGAAATATAAAAGAAAGTAAAGAAAAAAAACAACAAAATAAAAGCAACATTCTACATGCTTATCAGTCTGATCTAATATCCTCTCATCTTGGGATCCCTCTGGTCCCCATGACTAGGCTTCTTCCCTGTGCAAATCAATGCACATAAGTTTCCTGATAAGAAATCATGATGTGACCATGGCATGCATCTAGCTTCAATAGCCCAGCATTTCTTCTGAGTTCAGTTACTTAAGTTCATGCCTGTCTAATCAGACAGAAAAAAAAAATCCTAAGTACAAGGTCTCACTTACTTAATTAACATACATCATCTCCTTCCAGCCAACACCCCCAAACCACTGTAGTCTAATTCCCTTCATGTCTCACATTGGTTCAGGAGGCAGGGAACAGGGAAAAGGTTTTATTACTTTAACTATTCCAAGATAATTAAGCAGGGCAACTTTTGGGTGTAACTAAGGACTAAGTCCCCCTTTTATTGCTCTAACAGAGTAAAGAGGCCATAAAAGGCATTGAAATTACCATTACCCTCAACAGTGAAATTCGGAGTTGATCCAAAAGAAATTCTATTCATTTCAGGCTCAGTGACTTCAGTAGAGCTGTGATCTAGCCCTTAATTTCACAGCCTTGGAGAAAATAACCCTATCAAAACAAGACTCTTTAGCAAGCCATTACTGTAACCTTTGATGCAAAACACAGAGGGGACACTCAGACAAATGTCAGGAGGTGGCTGCAGTGCAGGCAATGAAGCTTGCTTGTGTCTGCACAGAACAGAGACATCTGAATGCCCAGGGCTGTACAGAGAGGTTGTCTCCTTTCACCTGTCCCAAGCATTGGCATCTCCTCCTATTAATTGTTTTGATACACCCTTGTAAATTATGCCCTTCTTGGCTCAAACCTGCCAGTGGGATTTGCAGATGCTCAGCTTCAGCTGGCTCATCTGTAAAGCTGCAAGTTTGCTTACAGTCTAGTCCCCACAGTTACTTGAGCAAGGATAGACTGTATCATCAAATCTTCAGCATTTCCTTTATCAGTTATTTAAAATGGTAAGGCTTGCCAGAGAGATGAATACAGGAACAGAGGAGTTGAAAGCTTTTATATCAGTCCTGTGCAAACAAAGTTAATGTGTCTTCCTTGTGCACAAAGATTAACTGTGATTAAATGCTCCAATATGAAAAACTAAGACGGAGGGATAGGAAAGTGTTGCAGTGCTTAGCTGTCCTTCTTAAAATAACTACCATTGTGTTAGGCTTAAAAGGCATTTGCTAAAGATTTTGTGAAGAATTAAGCTTATTTGTTATTCTTTTAAGATAGAAACAAGAGTAAAGGAAAAGCTGTTAGTCAACATTGTCTTAGAAGATAAAGGTTTCTAGATAAGAGTATATATGGGTCAATAGAAGCTTCAGTAAATATCTTTCTTGATTGACAGGTCTCTTGAGATATTTTTAGCTGGTTTAATGTCACCTTCTTTCTTTTTCTTTTTCTTTTTCTTTTTTTTTTTCAACACTTTTACAGTAATATCAGCTCATGGGGAAGCCAAGTTATGTCACATTTATATTTGACCAATGGTGACACCAGAAAAACAGCGAGAAGCAACCTGAGGGATGGTGTTTGTACCATGTCAGGCTGGAACCTTCACAGGACAGGCATCTTATCAGAAGGTTCAATTAAATAAATGAGATGGAGTCAGTCCAGACATTTACTTCAGATTATGAATGTCTCCAGCAGGGGAGACTTTTCTCTGATTTAACTAAACTCATATAAATTCAGCCCTCAGAGCACAGGTAGAAAAGAGCTGTACATTGCAATCCCCAGGCCTTAGACACACTCAGGGGACTGGGCATCAGTGCCTTAAGCTATTTGTCTGCAAGGTGTAGCTGTCGGGTGTTAACCTATCTAGAAGTCCTAAGGCAAAATATAAAATTCAAAAATCTTTTAGTTTTCTTTCTGTGGCTAGGGTTATTTTTAATTTTCTTTCCAGTTTCCACACAGCCACGAAGATTAAAAACAACATTGAAGAGGAAAAAAAAAAGCCTAAAAAAAAAAAAAACCAAAAAAAAAAAAAGCCAACCCAGAAGAAGAGATTATCAGATGATAAACTCAGTAGCTGAGGATGTAAAGGATTCAAAACAAAATAGGCTGAGCCAGGGTGAAGATGTGTCCGTCCCCCTGGAAATAACACCTCACTCAGCAAAGATGCCCTCTGACTTCAGTGTGGCTATCTGAGGAGTCAAGTGTTGTTCAAAGAACTGATGCACACCACCCCTGAAATGCATCCAGCTGTGTGAGAAATAAGCTGAGACCACAATGCAGCATCCCTCAAATCCAAGTCTTAAAAGATATCCCAGAAGAGATTCCTTTGTTGAACAGTGAACAAATAAATAGCTCTGCTTTGCATCAGATGCCAGAGTTTGGAGCATTTGAAGCTTTTGATGTCACTGCAAAAAGGTAGGAGAGAATATGCAGACAGACAGGAGGACAGGGAAGCACAGAGGTTTCCCTGCAGTGGAAAAGCTGAGCCTGGTTAACTGAGTGACCTGAAAAAAAAATACATTTCCCCATGGACAGATGGAGACAGAAGTAAACATTTTCTGAATGTGATTGGGCAGCCTTCTCCACCAAATTAAGGTTTTTAAAATGAGCCTTAGACTAGTTGCCAAGTGTCTATACCAGGGATTTGCAATTGCTTTCAGCTGTGTCCTTGGGGCATGTTGGATGCAGCAGAGCTGGGTGTGTTAGCAGAAGAGATGCCCACGTCTGGACATTGCCTCCAGCTCCAGCCACACTTGAGAGCTGGCTCTTGGCACAGATTCCAGTAGGCACCTTGCTGTGCCTTTGGCCTGGATGAGACTACCATAGTTTGCCACCTCTCAGAGAACAAGGAAAGGAGTAGGTCTTCTTGGTTAAGGTCACTTACTCTGCAGAGTTAAAGTGCTGACTTTGACTCTCACCATCCTGCCCTGATGGTGATTATGTGATGGTTGAGAAATGCTGAAACCACCAGCAGAACCATCAAGTTGAAGCTCTGGGCCCTTCAGCCAATAAGGAACCCCAGAAAGCTGACAGCCACAGAAAATAAAATGATGGATGGGTATGGGAGCTGGATGGATGCTTCCATTGCCTCATTCTGGCTAAGCAGAACTGTGTGTCTCTTGGAAGCATTGTCCTTCTCACTTCCTCCCGTGGAGTCCCACAGGTCCTCTTTCTGAGACTAACATAACCCTCATCCATCAGTGGGGACAAAGCTACAGCAGAAAGATGCCCTGAGAGATGCATTACCTGGGCAGAAGAGATGGAAAGGAGATTGATTCCTCCTGGGAAAACAGAAGCAAAGACAATGACTGATAAAAGCCTTTGAAATACACTGTTCAGTGAGGACAAACCTGGGTAGAGAAGGTGTTTGATGGGACTCACAACACTCCCAGAAAAATTTAAACATGCTTTAACTCATGTAATTTTCATTGGGAATTAGTGAGAAATGTAGGGAGGAAATTAATGTATTATCCTTCCCCACACATCCCACTGCTGGTGGGATATGATTTGAAGCTTGATTTATCCTCAGTGCAAAGTCCTGTTTAAAATTCAGTAAGGCATTTATTTATTTTTAAACACAACCTATTTCCCTAGCCTAAAGACTGCCTGAGAGGCAACAGATAGTTCTGCCTTGAAATGTGATATGGCAAAAGCCTGGGTGATTTTGGCCTGTCTCAATATTGTGATCACTGCTGGGGAGTAAAAGTCCTTCTCCTGCAAACTGCAGGGACAGTGTGTGGGGATTATCACAGACATATTTCCAGACCCCTCTCATCCATGTTGAGTAGGAGGGGAGCGGAGAAGAGCAGCATGAGCTTTTAGGACTGGCAGAAGCTTCAAAAACCATGAGAGGCTTGGTGAAGAAATGACTAACTTTTGAGCCTGCCCCACCCAGTCTGCAAATGTCTGAGAGGTGTGAACTGCAGAGAAGGGGGAATTGGCACTGGGTAGAAGAAATCAGCAGAGAAAAGGTATGAGGTGCTATCTTGAAAGTCTCAATCCAGATCAAGTTCCTCTTAGAAGAGTCAGCAAAGTTAACCTAAGAACACTTATTGTACAGTGTGAGAGACCGAGACAGAGAGAATTGAAAAAACAAACAAACAAACAAAACAAACCAAGAACCAAAGTAGAAAAGGAGAATGAAAACTTCTGATGAAATGCTTATATTTTGCACAGCAAGTGTTATCAAGTGTTGAGTGGGTAGTGCAAATATTTCTTCATCCTCTGTCGCAGAGGATGTGCATGTGGCCAAGTTGACAAGGTGATTCAGAGCTTCATCTCAGACTTTGGCAGCTCAGAGCTTGTACTCTAGAAGTTTCCACATCAACCAACCTTCTCCAAGGTGGCCAAGTCTTGGCATATGTGACAACACAGACCACCAACACATTAAGGAGGACAAACAACTAAAATGACCCTATCACTGATAGATAAAATGAAGGACTTGGTAAATGAGTGCTTCTCCCATGCATCTCTCCTGAGTTTTCACCCTGAGCCACTGTGCAGATCCAGACAAGGCCTGGCTAAAGGCAGTATTGAACAGACCAGTAAACCCAAGGTCTCCAACACTGAACTCCCACTCCCCTTCCTCCTCTACCATTAATAGCAAGTGTCTGGTTTCAAAGTATGTTGCTCAAAAATCCCCTTTCAAGTTGTGGTTTTTATCTCCCCCTCCATGGTTTTTCTTTTTAATTCTACATGTTGTCACCACTTGTTGAGGGGACCTGTCTGTTTGCTCCTCTCTGCTGTTTGTTTTCCCCTTTGCTTTCTACATGGGGGAGGATGGACAGAGGGTGGAAACAAGTGTGCTCATTATCAACAAACAAGGTGCAGGCAGCAGTCAGCCCAGCATCAGACTGGGTGCCTGGTGTGAAGCTTCATGGGCAAGAGCCAGCATAAAACCAGCATGGTGGGGGGAAAGCAAAGAACGTATTTTTTGTTTGGATTTGGTTTCTTTTGATCAGTCTTCACGCCAAAAAAAGTTAATTCATCTGAGTTTTTGAACTACTAGAGACTGAGATGCTGAGGTGTGTTTAGGAGGTTTGAGTTGGTATGTGTGACATAGATGTCATGAAGAAAAATAATATCCTTGGGCATGGAAGTCTGCAGGAGATGGGGAAGAGGGGGAGGTGGGAGAGGAAAGCTGCTAAGCTAAGAAAGGATGAGGTAACGATAGCCTAATTTCCTAAACTGGCTACTAATTAACCACAACTCTGGAGTTCAGTACTGTGATCTGACTCCATCCTAACACAGAAATTGCTCTGTAATCTGAAAAGAAAAAAAAAAAACCAAACAAACAAGCAAAACCAAACAAAAAGAAGAAAAAAAAAAGCAGCAGCACATTTTTTGGTGACAGCACTAAAAAGCCTCTTGTAAACCCATACCTGTGCATCCTGGCTGTGCTTGCAGACTGAGACCTTTCTCTTACATGACTGAAAGAGCTCTCCTGGATGGCATATTTGGAATGCACAGATGAAATTGGCCTCATGCAGGGAAAACTTCAGCTGGCATTAGTGCACCTGAATACAAGCTAATAAACCCCACCAGTCCTCAAAGCTAAGATATTTTCTCCCCATCACTCAATACCAGCTCAGAGCTGCAAAGGAGGGGGCACACTGCTCCCAGCTCCAGCTCAACCACAACTTCCCAAAGGCTACGTCCTCCACCTGAGAAGTTAAACCACCACGAGTCTCAGAGTCCATTTCAAACTGTTTCTCGTGCCATGCTCTTCACACATCTACATGCTCAGCATGAGAGATCACAGCTCACAAGGAGATTGTCAATGCACAGGGCTCAAGGAACGCAGAGTGTGCAGCAGACTTACTGAATCAATAAAAAACCAGTCTTGGTTTCTCTTTTTCACTTTCTACTTTGCTTAGAAAAGTGTTTCCATTCAGCAGGCCTCATGAGTGTCCTCTGTGACCTTTAACATGGCTGTCACATCTGTTTGTAGACAGTCAGATCCTCAGCTGATGTAAATACACATTACCTCCTCTGCCTTGGCAAAATGACCTTCTCTTCTACCACAGGTTTCACCCCCAGGCTCCACCTTGTCAGACTGTCTCACCACCAGTGCTCTTTGTAGATGGACCCTTTCTCTGTCACATCTGTAGAGCTGCCTTATTTATATCCATAACTGATTTGGTGTTTTGGTGGTGGAGTTTTTTAAGATGGAGTAAATATTTTTTGAGTGTTTCTGGTTTTGCTCTTGCATTTCTTAAATCTGTAAAGTTAAAAAAGGGGCACAAACAGAAGCTTCAGACCTATCCCCTTGTCACAGGAGAGCAGAGGAAGACAAGTAGGACACCAAACAGTCCTGGCAAAAGGTGGGATAGGACAGTTTTGAAGAAAATTTCCTTTAGTGACTGAGGAGTCATCCCAATATAGCAGAAGAGTACTGGACATACACAAAAGCTGTATTCTTTCAAAAGTATAATTTCCACTGATAGCAATTGGGAAACAAAAAAAAGATGCACAATTGGATGCACCAAGAACAGCTTCAAATAAATCCAGCAGGTTAATAGACATGCCAGCTCTTTATTTGCACCAATAAATTGTCCAGCAAAGCCAAATGAGATCAACAAAAACAGCTTTTGGACCAAAAGCAGGGAAAAATAAAGTGCTTGTCACTGAAGTTCAGGGAGTAAAATAAAGCTGAGCTTTCTCCTTTCCCTCTTGAGCTTGTGAAAGAATTAGAATGCCACTGATGCTGCTAAAAGCCACGTGCATCTCCCCAGTTGCCCATTAAATAGGAGGAGGCTGCCACAGGACCACCCGAGCGCTTCAGTCACACCTCATTCACAGGATCTCCTTTCAGCACCACTGTCCTCGCTCTTGCTCTTTGGCACCCACTGCTGAGCAGAACGGCAGCTCTCGTGACATTTACCATGTGGCCTTGTTCACACGCTCCACGACAGGGATACTACATCACTCCCAGGGCCAGTGAAAGATCCCTGCTTTTGTGAGATGATGAAATCTTTGCCACTGGGAACTACTTGATTCTCCCCCTTCCTCAATGTTTCATACATCATCTCGCAAGCAGATGAATGAGGCTCTCCAGCACTCACAACTATTTTTTTTTTAACATCTTTTTTTCATCTTTCTCTCTTTAGTAAGACCTAGTCAAATGCAGCACAACTGTCTTTAACACAGTAGGACCTAAAATCTCAGCTTTTCTTGATTGGTGACACTATGTTAGCAGTGCCCAGCTCAGTCAGGGCTTGCATTTTAATTAGAATCTTTAATAGCAAAATAATATGAGAATAATCCCAGCAATGCTTTGCCTCTGTCATACAGAGATAATACTGACATTCCGGGTGTTCCCTAGTCTGTATCCATTTATTACTATTTTCTGTCCTCCAGCATCAGCTACAGGTTCTTAAACTTGATAGAATATCCTCATAAATAAGCATGGTAAGGGAAGTTCATTCCCCCGAAGAAGGTATAGTCATGGGTATGTATCACACTGCTTACATTTCAGGAAGCTAATGGGCAGGGTATGAGTCAATGAAGCTATGAAGGAGTTTTTATCTCTGCCGACTTCACAGGGACCCCAGGCCCCCAACTTTGGGATCAACACTGTGTGGCAGAGGGGTCACAGAACCTCTTCTCAGCTTTTTGAAGCAAGGCATAACTTTAAACTGGTTTTGGACAACAATCAGTACAGTGGAGTTTTGGCCACCAATCTGAACTGCAGGAGACATCCTGAAAGCACCAGTCGTCCTCTGCTGCCCAAAAAGCACTGCTGGCATATTTAAAATATATTGAATATATTCTTTGGGTTGATGTATCCAAGTAGTACTTTTAAGGCATTTCAGCCTTTTGAACCCAAAGACGTTTCTAACTTTTGGTGGAATACATTATTAGTGGAAAAAAAACCCTTCACTAAATCCAGTGATGGGTATACAACTGCATGAGACATCAAAGGAGGAAAGAATTTCTGTAAGAAAATTAGAAAATTTAGAGCACCTGACAATGTTATCATAGCCATTCTCCTATGCACACAGAGTTATTACTGTTTTGTTTTCTTATGTGATAACACTGGAAACAAGATCTGAGCATCCAGTTAGAAAAATGAAAATGAAAAAAAAAAAGGAAAAAAGGCTCAAACCCAATACCTACACTTGTGTTTTAAGCAGTTGCAAAAAAGCTTTGCTTCGCTGACTTAGGCCAGTGCTCCTTGACAGTAAACTAGGCAGGACTGTGGTTTAACAGCTCTGCAGATGCCATGGGGTAAAGAGAACGAGCAAGCTGCTCCTCAGGCACTGGCGCTGGCGGCCCCAGCTCTCTCTGTCTCTCTTTTTCTCTGATCTGTTAACTGGAGTCTTAGGTGGAAGGACGGAGAAGTACGGAAGCGATGATGATTCATCAGCGCCTGTGCATGTAGATTGTAACATGTGACTGTGGAGGGAGTTTAAAATAAAGTGACACGAAGTGAGAGTGAAAACCAACCCGAGTGGGGTGGTCTGTTTGAAACCACTTTGCTTTGCAGATCGTGCTCTTGGGTATTTGAGAGGGCAACAAGTATTTCCTAGCTCCCTGGAAGTGATGAGTTATGCTCCCAAAGTGCAATTTCTGATGGATTTGTCTACCAAAGTCACAGGTTTCTGAAGAGGTGCTGAGTGCTGGCTGACTGTTAGCTAAGCACACTGCTTTCTTTGAAGGTGCCAAACTGCACTAAAAGTAGTTAAAGACACAGGAAATGTTTCCTTTTTCCATTTAGGCAATTGTTGTCCTTGCCCCAGGGATGTTATGTGAGCATGAGTGGGAGGGACACAAACCCACACTGGAGGAGAAAAGTTAAATAGCCCTGGAGCTGATGAAGCGTCCTGCCTCCCATTGCAGCCAAGCGCTCCCTGTAATCTGTCAGCTGTCTGCTGCCTGCTAAGGACCAGCATCATTAGGTACATGAAAGGGGAAAACAAACACGGACAAAAACCAAGAAAACAAAGCAAACAGGATTCACGGTCTAGTGGTTGAAAGGCAAACGCTGGGGAGTCAAGAGACCTGGCTTCTCTCGCAGGCTGGAACACCATAGTTCTCATTGGTTCACATCTCCTCCCCTTGCCTCAGTTTACCCAGCTATAAAGAGGGGTTGATTACCCCTCCCTGTATACTCCAAAGCACCTGTGGTCTAATGTGTGTTACAGGTTATTCCAGACTGGGCAACCTGGGAAAAAAATCAAAGCTGATTTATACAGTCACATTTTTGCTAGCCCTTGCAAACTGGTAGAGACAGTAGTGTCAAGTATTATATTTTGAACAGAAGGTTTATATCGTTCATTCAAATAATATTTTTTTTTCCCTTGCATTGCCTACACTGACATCCCCCTTGCCTGTGAGTCAGCAAATGAAATGGATAAAGACAGGGAGTTTCAGACCTAGAAATGCACCAGTGCAGCAGAGGTTGTCTGGGAGGGATATTCACAGCTACAGCTTCCCAGCATGACTCTTCCCTGTCTTCACCTCTTGTGTTACTAAACCTGACATGATGCCACTTCACACATTGAAGATACCATCATACTATGGAAGCAGCAGTACACACAGTTGAGGACATCATTGAAATGGCAGAAGAGGGGTGGCCATCTTTGATTAGACTTTGGTTTTTGTTTTTGTTTGTTTTTCTTGCACCTTCTAAC
The DNA here is from genome assembly GCA_024611195.1 of Ceyx melanurus. Classification (NCBI taxonomy): domain Eukaryota; kingdom Metazoa; phylum Chordata; class Aves; order Coraciiformes; family Alcedinidae; genus Ceyx; species Ceyx melanurus. Next base: position 56,506 of record JANHGL010006472.1, read on the forward strand.
CAAGATAGCTAAACCAGTTTGTTGAAAATCTAAACCAAACATAGTGACTGTGCAAGTTAATTTGTCAACTGGGCTACAATAGTCACACATCATCCGATTCTGTGACAAACCCAGAAGCACCAGCAAACATTCAATATTTTCTTCAAGCGTGTTGTGAATTATAGCCCTAAACCTTACCTATTTACATCTCTCTAAACCTTTCACCCTTCTGGAGTATATCATTAAGGGATGTAAGAGATTCATCTGGGATTCATAAACTCAAAATGAATAGGTGTCTTTACAGAGATCCGTTCTTTGGTGTGTCCTTAAGGTCTGGCAAAAACATTTATCTCTTGACCATCACTAGAAGCTGCCCAGGGCAGTGGTGGAGTCACCATTCCTGGAGGTATTTCAGATATGTGTAGATGTGCTGAGGGATATGGTTTAGTGCTGGACTTGGCAGTGTCAGGTTTATAGTAGGACTTGGTGATATTGAGTCTTTTCCTTTTCCCCTATGGGCCTCTCTTTAACAGTCTGACTACCCTCAAGGTGAAAAAAAAACACAAAATGTCCATAATATCTTTACTAAGATATTAAAGTTCACCTGTCTGCTGCCTTAATGCTGTTGCTGTGCATCTCTGAGAAGGGTCTGTTTCAGTCTTATCTACACAGCCCCATAGAATCACAGAATCATGGAATGGTAGTGGTTGGAAGGGACCTCTGGAGATCAAGACCAGCCCTCCTGCCAGAGCAGCAACACCCAGTCCATGCCACGCAAAAACAGATCCAGGCAAGTAGGTTTGTTCCATATCAGTGATAACTGGTAGGCCTCAGAAATCTCTGAATCAAAGGAATCATGCAGGTCACCGTAATATTATTACTATTTAAATTCTTCTGTTGTTGGTTAACATTGCAGTACTGTGTAGTATTGAGGAGAAACAGAAGCGCTGCTAAATTTACCCCAAGTTGCACCAGCAGAAGTTTAGGTTGGATATTAGGAAAAATTTCTTCACCAAAAGGGTTGTCAAGCTCTGGAACAGGTGGAGTCCCCATCCCCAGAGGGGTTTAAAAGATGTGTAAATGTGATGCTGAGGGACATAGTTTAGCAGTGACCTGGCAGTGCTTTGTTAATGGTTGGACTCAATGCTCTTAAAGGTCTTTTCCAGCTGAAAGAATTGTATGATTCTTACAATGTTTCCTGAAAACTCTGAATGGCATGACTTTTACTCAGAAAATAAGGTGTGAGTAAACAAGCAGCAGCATAAACAGATAGATCACTTTGCATGGAAAATGGAAGCAGATAACTGTAAAAAGCAGGCTTGGTGATTATATAGTCATCTTACTGCCAGTAAAAAAATGGGAAGGGAGAAAAATTTTTTCTTTAAATGTGCCTTCACCATAATGAAAATCTGGGTCTCCTTGCCCACCTAAAGGGTAATAATAGGCATTCTGGGAGTGCTAAACTCTTTGAACTGTGTCTAAGTACCACTTTTGTTTATTTTAAGGAAGGAAACTGTCAGGTTCTGTTTGTTCGTAGTGAGCCATCCACAATGTGCCTGATGCTTTCAGGACTAGTAAAATAGTGGTACAGCAAGTATAGGAAACAAGAAGTTTATCATGGGATTAGTCTTACAGAGATAAAAGTAATCACGGAGTTGCTCAAGACTTCTTGTTTGCTGTGAAACTTGACTACAGGAGGTGATGGGTCTTTTCTTTTACAGCTCTTTCTGGTTCAGAAGGGAGGGAAGTGGGGTTAAAATCAAAAATGCTCATCTCTCCTTTATTTTGTTCTTCCCCATCGTTTGGTACTTTGCAAAGGGGCAACTTTTTTTAAGGGATCATGTTTCTACCTTGCAACAAATCCCAGTCATGATTTTTATGGGCTAATTGCATTCCTGAACAGGTCGTGAACTCTGGTCTGTTTTATTTCTATTCCTGATTTTCATTTTAATTTAAAAAAAAAAAAAAAAAAAAGTAAAAGAAAAGTGAACTGATGCAACCAGGACTATGCTTTTACATGCAGTGCATGCTATGAAGCCAGTCACTTAGTGTTTCAGGGAATCATGTGTTTTATAAACCAACTGGCTCAGCTTATTAGGTCATCATCTTGTGCCAGGATTCCTTTATTTCTGGCACCAAGTAAAAAAAAAAAAAATAAAGAAAAAAAAAAGAAAACTGCTTTTGAAGGAGTTTAACCTTTAATGCAGAATGGCAAAATCTCTCAGGGATACCATCCACAAGCCAAACCATTGTTACACAGTTCATTTATACCTTTTTCTTTGAACGGTTATATTGTAGCCTGGACATACGCACAGCTCTGGGGAAATGCTGTCTCACAGCATGTGGATGGATCTCCAGACAATGCTTGACACTTGCATGAAGCTTTAGACTATCCAGGCACCTAGGTGAGGGGTGTGATTTGTCCAATCTTGTTTTGTGCATGTATCTACTTCAGAGCTAGCTATATAAGACTCTGTAGAGCCAGCAGAAAGAAACGAAGACTCAAGAGTGAGAATTAAGCTGACCTGCCTTAAGATACTTTCCTGGGGTTTGATGCTGACCCATGAAAGAAACATCAATATCATACAAGACAGTAATAAAATTACACACATTCAGATATGTTCCATGTTGGGTGAATGCATGTCATCTATTTGAGATTACTACAGTGTAGGTGCCTACCTCCAAATGTAGGATATCACTGCAGTCTGAGAAGATCTACTCATCATAGTCATTAGAGGAAAATATCCTTTTGAAGGAGATAAAACACCCTAGTCTCTACAAACCCTAGTTGTTGTTTCTCCATTTATTAGCAGGGATCCAAGGGGATTTGCCCAAGTGTGGATATCTGCATAACAGAAGAGCACTTTTGGTCAGATAGCTCCCACGTTTAGTCTCACAGGGTAGCAAGGGACTGTAAGGTCCACCCACTCTTGTCTCCATATCATTTGTATAAATTCCAGAACTACTGCTCAGAGTAAATTTCAAAGCACCAGTAAGAGGTATGGAAAAAGAAGTTAAAGTTGTGGCTCTGCTCACCCCATGATCTGACCAAGTGAGTGGAATTGGTTTGGATGATGACGGGGGTAAATGCCTTGGATAAAGGATTGCAGTAGCTTATCTCTCTCTGCAGAAGAAATGTAGAGGAAACAGGATGTTCCAACAAAATTCTGCTAAATATTGACCTAGATACTTAACAAAAAAAAAACCACCTTGGCCTCAATAATTTGCCCATACTCAGAGACCTATGAAAGGCCCTTAAGGAAAAGATTTTTTTCCAAGTCCTTGTCCTAGAACATAGAAGTTTTCTGCCTGATAATAAATGCTTTTTAACACTAGTGCAAAACCAAAACAAACAAGGGCTAAGCAGTCCCATAAATCACTACAAGTTACCTATCTCCTTCCAATTCTGTGAACACAAGGGGAAAAAATGTTAAAGATGTCATGTTTACACAATGAATTAAAGACATAATATAGAATAAAACAAGGAATCCAAAGTCAATTTGCTGTTTAGATGGCCAGATCACAATGTGAAAGGCTTGATTATTATTTCAGACATTAATATAATTAAATAATTAATTATTGCACTCTCCTACCTCTGACAAAACAAGACATAGGTAATCATAGGTAAGACAGACAATTCAACAAGTCTCACAGCTTGAGTGTTTTCTGCTCCCCACAGTCCATTTTTGCAAAAGGATACGACTCTTGTATGACTGATGGTACAACTAGCACTACAGATCTCCATTTTGATAGAAATACAAAGATTACTTTGAGAAAATAGCTTCAAAATTATAAACTGCAAGATATACCATGCTGGCTGGCAGACTTAAAACTCTGCTTTGTACTGCAATTGAAAATTGATAATGAGAAAGAAGAAAGAAATTATTTTTTAAAACCTGTTTGCAATTATTATTTTTTTGAATTTACTTCTTTACTTTTCTCCCTATTCCAGGGCATGATCAGATTCATAAATTCTCATAAAGTAGTATAAACGTTAGCCAAGCATTTGTGCTATGGTCTGTGTTATAATGCCCCAAATCAATGAGTTCAGACTGTTTTAACATTGTTAAAGCTCTACTTCTAATTCATATTCCATGAATAATCACATGAAAAGCAATGAAGTGGCTGAAAGTGGGATCTTGTCTCCTATGGATAGATGAACAACACCCCATCAGGTAATCTACAGTATGAACTCCCAGTCCCTCTCCTGTACTCTCAGATACTATTCTTTCTCTTAATTTAAACCTTCACCATTTTCTGTCTTATTGTCAAGAGACTACTTTTCTCCTGCCTGTCACAGACAGCAGACATAACCTTCCAGCATTACACACAAAATCAGGGTTTTTTTGGCTGTTCCTCTACCTCAAAGGCTTGTAAATGCCTCTGCCACCCACCATCTTGTCCCTAAAAACCACTGCTCCTTCACTAAGGAAGCCATACAGGGTGAAATTTGGATGGAAATATTTATATTAAGTAGATTATTTCCAGCCAGACATTCACTGTATTCAGGTCCTGTCTGTCTGCTTCAGGGGAACCAACTATTCTGCAAGCGGAGGGAAATCAAGAGAGGGAACAAAAAAAAAACCAAACCAAAAACAAAAACCCAACACTCGCCTGCTGAATCGAAAGCCAAAGACAGGCCTGGTCCTTCCCTTCAGAGGCCTGAAAGAGAATGAAGGGAAAGTCTGAGACTTCCTGCCTTTGTAATGAGTTTACTAATTAAATCTTAATTGTGGGCCTCGACTGACCAACATTTAAATGAGGCCTCAGAGCCAGGAATTGGGCTATTGTGGTCAAATTGTTTATACGGACAGGAAAATGGCTTTCTAAACATCAGATTCCTGTGCACTGGCCAAGCTCTGGAGGAAGCTCCACGTGCAGAGCTCCTGAGGATCGCGCCCGAGAGCTGCTCCCGTGAAGCTGCCCGGTCCTCAGCTGGTGAGTGATCACATGCTCTCCTGGATGCTTCTGACTTCCTCCTGTTTCATATGACAGAGTGGCTTTGATGAGGACTTGAAAAAGGAATGTTCCTGCTGGTCACCATTGGGCCAGATGAGTGGGTGAGTGATGCTGGTGCTGCCAAGGGGTGCACTTTTCTAACATAGACTGAAGGTTCCCCACCTCATGTACCATGGGTGGTGATTATATGATATTTGTGCCTTATACTGAGGTTATAAGTGGTTTGTGGCAGGAACTCTCCTTGTTTTCATCTGTGTTTAGTACAGAAAACAGCTGTATAGGACTGTGCCTCAAGGCTGGTGCTCACAGTCCCAACTGCTGCCAAATTACTAAGTACAAAAGCCCTTCACACACTAATGCTTCCCTCCTTTCTTTACTCTTCTTGAAAGTCTCCAGGTATTCAGACTGGCTGTTGAAACACCTTGCAGACTGGGCTCTGATGCACCCTCTGTAGTCTGGGTGGAGTTCATGTCTTTGGGACATTTAGCAGAGATTAGAACCTGTGAGTCTGACTAGTTTCTTCACTCCTTCACTTTCCTTCTTATCTTAAGTTCCTCTGACAGCTTGAAGAGCCTTTTTCACACTCATCATACACATCACCTGCTGCTCCTTATCCAAAATCCTCCTGCCAAGGAGCAATGGGTACAGTTCAGGCCTTGACTTGCTTGGATCAGCTGTTCAGCTCCTGATGTTCCTTCTGGCTTTGCTTTGATGCACATCTCAAAATCCGACACAAATTATGCCAAACATCCTGTTAGTGTCTATCCTCAGTTTCAGAACCACATGCCAGGTAGTTTTTGAAGAATTCCAGTTTTAGTCAGCCTACATGGTCTTAAATTTCTCTAAAAGCATTTCAGTACAGCAGCATGATATGATGAGGCAAAAATGAACATGGGGTGCCAGAAACCTGCAAGTTCTACTCTGTTTCCTGCATAATCATTTCTCCTCCGAAATTTTCAACCATGCTGATTTAAACTTACCACACCACCTTAGACTTGTTGACAGTGATTAAGACCCATCCCCACTGACACTGATAAATTTGGCCTATAAACTCTAGTTGAACATTAATTCTCCTAATTTTATTTATGTGTTTATATACTATTTTGTATTGTTGATAGGTTAGATTTGAAAATGTTTTTGACTATTATATCTGAGGGGGGAGGAAAATGAAAACTCACCTGATTTACTAATTAGCCTTCTATTTTATTTTAGAAATTGATGTCAGGGAAGTGGAGTGATAGCCTAAACCATGCTGAAAGGTTCTATTAGTTTTGGGGTAGCCATGGTGTTAAGCAATTCCAGCTTACCTGGGAAAGGTCAGATGAGTCCCAGCGATAAGGCTCATGGCTGAATGTAGTGCTTTATTGGAACAGCTTCAAGTTGTATTAGCCAATGGTGACTTAAACTAGTAAACTGTGTTCCCATCAAGACCAAATTAAGCTCTTGTACCGAAAGGTCTCACTGGATTTCAAATACTGGGAAGTGTAGCAAAACCAACCATCCTGTTGTCTCTTACCCTCAAAATAAAACAAACGTTTGGAGTTTGGTTTTTATTCTAGTTTAATAGTGAAGAGTAAGAGCTTCTATATGCATGGAATAGGAGGAAACAAAGTGACTCCACATTGACCCTGCTTTTTGGAAATGGCAAGAAGACAATGCATAACAGTAAGTGTTATGAGAAGCCTCTAGAGGCACTCAGACTATGGATTTAGTTCTGCATCAGTGGCAGTCCTGTAGTACTACACCCTGAACTCCTCTTTTATAAAGCTATTTGATTATCATCCAACAAAATCATAACTGCTTCGAGCAGTTCCTCTTGGTTATTTTGCTCAGGTATTACCCGAAGTTGCTCCAGTTTTACCTGAAGATGCTCTGAGCAGTGTATGCTGTAATATAATCTGGTCATAGTGTTGGCCAAATTCTCTGCTGGGATCAGTCAACACAGCATCACTAATGACAAGGAAGTAATTTACTGGGATTACTAGTTGTCTGCTCTCTTCTATTTAAGGAAACCTTTAGTCTTCTAAAGAAACTTTCCCATCTCCTCCCTTTTTGAGAATAACAGATTGATTTAATTGCAGTTACTTCTGACTATCAGAATTGCATCAGATGAAATGAACTATATGTGTTCTTACATATCTATTTTTCTGCAGAAAATATTTCAGGTTTTTTCTAAATGATGACCTTCATGATCATGCACATTTGTAACAGCATGGGGCAGCTAGGAGTTGTTGCCACCACTGTACTGATGAGCCACCAGTGCTGGTCCAAACTCATTGCAAAAAAATTTGGATGCTATGGTGAAGCATCTAAGTGAGGTACATAGTCAACTCACACTTAATCTGTCATAAAAGGGATGTGTCAAGGTGGCAGTGCCTTAATCAGCCATGGTTAGAGCTGCAGAGGAGTCTTCAGTGGCAGATGTGCTGCAGGGATGGCTGAAGAGCAAGTGTAAACTGCAAAAACAGATTTTATGGTTTATTTATCTTGTTATTCAGTGGTTGTTTCTTTAAAATGTTGTTGTTTTTTATCATTTGGGGTTTATTAGGGGTGGAGAACAAGAGAAAAATGCACAGCAGGAAACTTACACTTAATAATCCTGAATCCAATAGATATTATTTAACTGCCTTCTGTGTAAATATAGAAACATAAAATAATTTAGGTTGGAGAAGAACTTTAAGATCTCCAAGTCCAACCATTAACCCAGCATTGTCAAATGCACCTCTAAACCTTATCTCTCAGCACCACATCTACACCTCCTAAACCCCTCCAGGAATGAAGACTCTACAACTTCCCTGGGCAGACTGTTCCAGGGTTTGACAACCCTTTCAGGGAAGATTTTTTTCTTAATGTCCAGCCTAAACCTCCCCTGGATCAACTTGAAGCTATTTCCTCTTGTCCTATTGTCCACTTGTTACTTGGAGAAGAAACTGGCCCCACCTCACCACATACAATTCACTTGGAACATTTAAATCATTTTTCATGTATCAACCTACCCATATACTCAATGTCTAACCCTGGAAAAAGTACATGGTAAGGAAGTAAGGCTGTTCTAGAACTTAATGGATTACTCTCTGTCTCTTGACACCTTACCTTTGCTAGTTTGGAACCCACCAGAGTACCTCTGCATGCCTCTGCCTTGGCTCGACAAGATATCCTGCTAAAGAAACATATCAAAGCAAAAGCTGCGTCAATCTCCCATAATAATTTCCTAGCAGAACTTGCAAACATTTCCAACTAAAATCATTAAATCAAAAGCAATTGCAAGTAAGTAAACAGTTGTCACAGGACCCTTAATCTCAGGAGAAGGAGGTGTTGGCAGACTGCCAAGGAGATGTTGCCTCAGCAGCAAGAATTTTCCCTTTCAGCAAGCATAACCCTGGAGAATTTTACTTTGGTTTGTAGACACATGAAGTCACATTCACATTACCCATCATGAGGGCTTCATTTGAATATCTCACCTCTTATGCTGGGTAAGGCTAAGAGACTGATGAACAATTCAGACCTGCACCTACCACCAGAGCTGTTGGATCCTCATTCCCTTTACAGTCAGTGGAGAAAAATAGTCACATCTCTATTAAACAGGCTATCAGTTATTATAGATAAAGAAGGCCTCCAGACTACAGTGTCCCACACATGACCCATGGACATTACCTGACTGGGCAAGATCCCAATTCACCCAGCCCAGTGTCCTTGTCTAGCCAAATCCCAAGCCAAAAGGTGTGGACACCATAAGGAAGAAATAAAAAGTTTCACAGCAGCCATCAGATAAATAGTCTGTGACTCCCACCTTGTTTCCCTTCTTAGTGAAAGATGGGAGAACTATTTCCGTATTAAATCTTCTTCCTACACAAAAGAACAAGTTTAGAATCCCCAGATGGTTTGAGGGAAACTGATTACTATTGCCAAATCAGTGTATTCAGGAAAAAAAAAAAAATCAAAAACTGGAAGAAGACAAATAAATGGCTGCTTTTTTTTTCTTTACTTTTTTTTTTGTAGTGAATGTGAAGTGACCCAGAAAATCAATTATTTGCTCTAATATAGAGCTATAATCCTCTCTAACAGCTAGAATTTAGCTTAAGCCCCGAAGTACAAGGTTTAATATGCCTTCCAGTAGTTTTATTGTCTTTTATTATGGTTTGTATTGTTATCCTTGGTATCTTTATAAATAGCCAATCTCTTTTCTAATATGGTTTCCCTAGGGGGCAAAGTCCATGAGATGACACTGTCTGTGCCTTTTCATCTCTCTACCTGTTCCACAGTGAGAACTTCTGAGTCTAAACCAATTTCAACCATATTTGACAGAGAAGCAGAGATACTAAGTTTAAACTGAAAAGTTTAATTTTAAGAGTATCCTGAAACTAGAACAAAGCCACTGAGTGAATGATGACAAGAAGGCTGCATAGATGGAAAACTTTATAGAGGTCCAAATATGACAAAGATTTGACCAACATTTGCACTTCTTAGAATATTAGAGAATATGCCTGGGAAACTAAATTCACAGAGCCTTTTTTTTGCTTTGTTTAGGCCAAGATATTTGGTTTATAATCTTGTTAAACCCTATACTTAGCAATTTTTGGCAGTAAGTTGTTCCCCAGATTAGTTTTATGTTGATAGAACAAGCAAGTCCATACAGACTTTTCAGATGCACCCTTTCTGTCTCAGCCCAGTTAGGTAGCATGTGGCTGATGGTGAAGGATGGACACTTTTCTATCCAGGGATTTTTTGAACTGCCTATAGTTCAACAGCTGTCATTTTCATGGAATAAATTTGATAGATAAAGACACAAAATTGTTTCTGCAACATGCAGAAGATGGAAAAATCAGAGGGATTGAAGAATCTAGGGAAAGACACTCTTGTACTGCATGTTCATGTGAAATCTGATTCATACTTCAAGCAGTTCCTCACATGACTTCATTCAATTCACACCTGCTTCCTATGGGGGTTCCAATTGCACCTGTGATGTTGCTGTCCTCATGTCTTTTTTCTAGCTTACTCTCTATTTATAAATGCAATGCACACATTCAGTAGGTACATGAGTAGCCTCAACAGAAGTTAATTTAAACAACATAGATTTGCATTGGAGGTCTCCCTTCCAAATACCTGCCAGGCCCAGTGCTCCTTGGTTTATATGAGTTAATGGCACCACTGCCTAAGGTGCAGAAGCTCTGAGAACTAATCTGCTGTACTGTAATGAGTCAGTTCTTATTACACTACAATGATTAAGGTTGTAAGTTGAAAAAAGTGTTTAAGTGCACATTAAACATATGCTTAAGCCTTAATGGTGATAATAACAACACTTCCAATTGTATAGCTATAAAACAGGGGAGAAAACCTGGGATTACCAACTGTAATCATATCTTTTTATCCTAAATTAGAGTGCAATGAAAGATGAGATGAGATGATGATAAGATGAAATAAATTTATAGCAACTTTTGCAGTACTAAGTTTTCATCAGTAACCACAGGACAGTGTTTTTAAATTTTTATATTTTAAGACTACTATTAAAAAGTAAACCATCTGATTTGATTTCCTCTTCCATCTTATCCAATTAAGCCTGCATCTAGCCAGTAACTTGTGTTAGACTAACACATTTCTCCCTGGAAGGTGACTTAATTTAAATTAAGTAGCATGCATCAGGAAATGGAAACTCCATCATTCCTTTCTGTAGTTCCTTAATCAGCCTCATTGTTAAAAAGATATGTCCCTTATTTCTGAGATGAACACATCTAGCTTTCATATCCATGATTCTTGTTATCTGCTTTCTGACAGATTAGACTTGCATTTTTTCTATTATGCAGCATAATCAAAGCATTTCTCAGTCTTCTTTCATACAGGCTAAATAAATCAAGTTCTTCATTTTTTACTTCATCAGCCTCTAATCCTTCAGTGCTTCTCTTCTGTGTCCCTCCATGTCTAAGGCACCCTATCCAAAACTGGAGTTACACATCACATGCACAGACCTCCTGACCTGGGGGCAATCAAACCTCCTGATCTACAGTAAGAGACTCTTCTAGGAGGTTCTGGCTTAGCTTTTTTTTTTTTTTTTTTTTTTTTTTCCTGAGGGTAAGGGAGCAGTGACATGAGCAGTTATGTCAGCAGATATGAAGGTGCAACAAGCATTTGCAGGGGGACAGAAGGAGCCTTTTACTTCAGCTACAGCCAGAACATCCCATCTGAGTGTGCCATCAAGGGCAGCTCACCCGAGGAAAACTTGAGTTGGCCAGTTATTGTTAATTACATTGGCCTAATTAAGCTTTGATTTACAGATGTCATTTTACATAGTCATTTTATACTTGGCAGAATGTGGTTTGATTACCCCTTACTGTTGCCTTATCTTCAATAGCTACAAATGCTATTAGCAGTTGTGCAGCAACTTATTCATTTTTAACAATATAACAATAAAGTCTATACCATGGTTAACCATGCAGGAAATGTCACTTGCAAATTATCATTTCCAATTATTCAGTATTAATTTAAGGGACACGGTTATCAGTCCAGTTACAATTCTTTTCTTTATGTGACCTTCCATTTAATAGCTAAAGATTTATTCTTCCTCTTTTCATTTTTCTTTTCTCTTTTCTATTTTTCTTTCTTTTTCTTATTTTCCTTTCCTTCCCTTCTTCTTCTCTTCTCTTCTCTTCTCTTCTCTTCTCTTCTCTTCTCTTCTCTTCTCTTCTCTTCTCTTCTCTTCTCTTCTCTCTTCTCATTTCTTAGGGAAATTTCACACCTCTTTTCTAAAGGCAGTTGTTGTGAAATCACAGATATGGCCTAATTAAATTTAGTGAGAGGAAGCTGATAACCATTAGGAAAGTATAAAAAATCTTATTTCTGTATGGTGTGAGATACCAACAATTGCTCTAAATTCATCTAAATATGACTAGAAAGTAAAATGAGAATTTATTTATTTACTTGAGAAGAGGAAGTAAAAACAAATCCAATAAACCAAGTTGTTAGTTATTATCAGTCTGAAAGCTCAAAGAGCCCTAGTGGTTATCCAGGCTGCCTAGGGCAGAAGAACTGCCTGAGAAAAACCCTGCGATTAAAAACTGCTTCCAGTTACTTTCTTTCCCCATGGTACCTGCCTTCTCTCCCTGGAAAGAGTCATGAGTCTGGAGAGATGCAGGGTTTTTTTCTTCTGTCTACACTTACTCAGGAGTAATTTATCTTGGCCCTTATCCCCCAAGGTATCTGCCACCATTCTCAAATTTGTCCGTCATCGATAACTCATCTTTACCCAGCAGAGCTTTAAGATATCTAGGTCACATTTCTAGGAGAGAGAAAAAAACAGGCTCTCTCAGGGCTGGACTGTGTGCCTTCACTTCCTAAATGAGTGTTCCAACCAGTGGGCTATTAAGCAAGGGAGATAATACCCCACTGGCTAGGTTTTCAAAGCAAAGCAGCTAAACCAGCATTTTGTGAGGGCCCTGATCCTATTAGGATATTTTAGGCAAACCCAGAGAACACCCACATGATCAGAAAACCAAAGACCTTCTCCACCTAGTCTAGGATCCCAATGGGGATTAGGCAAAGGCCAACTCTTCCACTGCTAAATTAAGTAGCTAAGAAGAAATGTGATATTTTCTATCTGGCATTACCTACCTTCCTCCATCAACTACCGAGGGAGCCCAAACGACTGGCTTAGACCAAATGCCTAAATGCATATAAATAGACAAGATGCAACCTCCTTTTTGAGTCTCAGTTCCCTGTTTATAAAATGAAAATAGTAAGATTATTTCCTTCCGTCACAGGGTTATTAGGATAAATCGGACAGAGGGTTTCTTTTGTACTCTTAGAATGAGGTTAGAAAGTACCAGAAGCAGCACCACTCTGAGGAAGACAGTAAGTTTTACAAAATGAATTCCTTTGCTCTAGGAGAAGAAGAAGGGGGGATTCCTTCTTTGTTTTGTGTTTAACTCTATGATTTTACTGCCTGGTCTTCACGCCCATCTTGTTCCTCAGAGCCAATGCGCACGGATGCAGCAGAGCTGGAATAGCCTCTTCTCCCTCCCTTCCTTCCAACTCATGGATTAGAGGACATTACTTGCTTCTGTAACAACCAGAGGAGTATCTCCTTATCTACACAAGGAAGAGCCAGGGAGGACTTTATCTGGGTGCCCAGGGAGATTAAGATGAAGCAGATCTACAGGATGAGCTCCCATGAACATGCAGAGATCTGGGAGAAGCAAGGGCAGCTCAGTCTTACGCAAGACCAGACCCGACACAGGGTATGCAGCAGCAGATGTTGTTAACCCATCAGCAAAGGGTGGCAGGTCCCCTTCATGCTTTCTCAGGAAGTTTTGTATAAACATAAGCTCATTTGTGGTCACTGAGTTTGAAACGATTATTCCCACAAACAGACCAATAGAAAGCAGAAATAGACTGAACACGAAATTTTCAGTTTGTGGTCTCCCCTGGGTTTAAATACAAAGAGGGAGTTAACAAAATGAATGACAACATTACACCTGAAGACGATTAGGAAACAAGATAAGCCACCCCTGCATTTATCTTTGACAGCCATTACAACATAACGTAGCCAATATATAGTTCAATCAGTTCTGATGACACTTTCTTTCTCTTTTTATGATAAGAACCGTTAGGTTTAAATCCTGCCAAGTAAAACCAGCTTAGATATTGGGGGCAGTGATAAGAGTAGCTCTGCCTTCAGGCTAATAATAGTTGATACACCTATCGGACATAAAGCGTTTTGCAAATGTTAATGAATTTGATTATCATTTTCTTCTAAATTACAAGGACATTTACTGAGATGTTCAGGCAACTAAATGTGCCACTAGGCACTAATGGATTTTTAAAATTCCTTTGTGCATTTCACTGCCACTGGGAGTCAAGAGAGCACTCAAACCCACACACAGATCCTGCCAGGCAGCTACCATCTGAACACTGGGTGATTCGTTTCCCACACATTACTAGAGCATCTAGCCAAACCTTCCACTGTCCTGAAGCCCATGGATCTTGTTACTTGAATACAGGAGAGGAGGCAAATGGGGAAGCTTGCAGGACAAATTAGCCAGCTTTGGTCAGTAAAAAACATCATGCCTGCACAGAGCAGTTGTCAAGCTCTCCGCTGTCAATCCCCATGCAATTAGCTCTTTGTCATTTAGTAAGGAATTAATTTCATGTTACTTAGGCAGCTAAAACTGCTGCTCCTACGTCAGGGTATAAAGCTAAATTAACAAGTTCTTTCACAAGTGACTCATTCCTGCTATTGTCCAAACTTTCCAATTCACCCAGGGGCCGGGGAGGAGAATGGGAGTACTCCTTAAGAAACAGGGAATGTGATTTAAAAAGCAACAAATTGCATTGCGGTCTTTAAGCCTCCATGATCTCAGGCTCCTTCATGCATCAGCATTAGCACTGCTGAGCTGCTCAAGGGCAGGCATAAGGCTGGAACTGGGAGAGAGATTCTGCTTTTGAGGTCCCCATTTCTTTTTGCAAGCTTTCCATGGCTGCAGTAAAGGACCTTAGACTAGATGCCCAACTTTTGGGCATGTAAGGATAACTTTTATTCCTAGAATACAAGTCAGAGAAAACATAATGAAGCAGCTGATTCTTTTTTCCACTAAATCAGACACAGAAGTACTGGTGGGGAAACTGTATTTTGTCTTGTACAGTTACACTTACACCTCAGTGAACTTTCCTCAGATAATCAGATAATCATAACCCTCTTCTGGTCCATTAACACATCATTTCAGGAGATTGTTAGGATGTTTACTGGCTAGCTAAGGCTAGGAAAGGAACTTTTTGCCAAAGAGCATAGAAAGAAGCTCATCTGTTCAATTATTTTGAGTTTGGAGGTAATTGGCCATTCTCATTTCCATGTATCAAAAGAGGCAAATACCGAAACTGTAATTTATACCTCTAATGGAATAAAAAATGAATGCAGTCCAGGGCAGTATTCAGTGCCTTGTTCATAGTGATGGATTATGACTTAGCTAAACAATGTGACCTTTATTTGTCTGCAAATATAATTTCCAATAGTTTCCTATGTAGTGAACTGTTAACATCTCTTTGAGTCCTCCTTAGGCAGACGCAGTTTTTAACCCAAAATCACAATTCTATATCAACCTGACACCAGCAGGAAGGTGCATCACTGGCACACCTGGATTCTCACCAATACTTCTTCAGATCTCATTCACGAGGAAAGTGGCTGTGGGTCTTCTTAGGTATCCGGAGGAAATGGAAACTGAGCTATTTGACAGAGGAAGGGAGAATCACCCCACGCACTTCATGTGGCACATGTCTTTGTGAACCTGTACACGAAGTAAGAGCTTTATTTATGCACGTAGGCAGACACATCTCATCCCATGGAGATGACAAGACAGATATCAACAGCATATCCTTCTATAGAAATCTTTTTATCTGGCAAATCTCATCCCATAAGACCTCACTAACCTACATGGAGGTAGCCCTGACTGTCGCGTGGTGAGTATGGGAATCCAGCACTGAACAAGGCATTGCAAGTAGGTTGTCTCCCTAGACTAAATGACTGTCCAAATATTTAGACTATTTATTTTGTGAGTGATGATTTTTGCTTGAATCCATGGAAAAATAACCCAAGAGCTTTTGTGAGATCGTAAGCCTGGTGTCAGTATCCTAGATTTGTTCTAGTCAACTTAGGAAGACTCATGATCCTAACTACATAAGGTTATCTCCTTAATGGGCTTATCACATTCAGGCACCAGTGCAGACCCAGATCTACAATTGGGCTTAATGATCTTAAAGAGCTCTTCCAACCTAAATGAGTCTATTATTCTATTGCTTCATGAAATATGATTCAGCTTTACTTATATTACTGAACAGAGGTAGGAAGATGAAAACTGTGGTAGGAAGATGAAATCTATTAAAGCAAACATAAAGGCTTTCAAAAGCTCCAGTCTGGTGAAAAAGCCATCAGCTCAGAAATTAAGGCAAGAAATAGCTGCAGCTAGATCCAGATTTCTACTGCCAATCTTGGAAGGCTAAGAGCAAATAATGCCAATAGGTGCAGTTAAGAGATTCCTTCACTATACATACTCCCCTCTCAGTTTCAAGATTTTATCCCATGGCATCATTCCTAAATTAGATAAATACAAGGCAGAGATAATTCAAGACAAATGTTTTAGCCAGGATTATCAAATTTATTCTTTCAGAAAATAGTGATTTCATCTCATTGATATTTAAAAAATAATAATAGCAATAAAATCTTAATATATTGTTACATTGACATTTTCTTGTGTCAGGAATTGCTGCCATATCTTTAAATTTCCACTTTAGTCCAGGATTAGATTATATATCAAAAAAGAAAAATGAAATCAATGAAGTCAAAATGCAATTGTCAATTCCACTTATCCCATACATCGTTTAAGAGTTTTTCTGTGCAAGTGTTTTTTCCATTTTCTTACCAAGGGCAAACAGAAAAAAATAATCATGATCTGGAATCACCCATGGTACAATAATGCTGACTTCCCATTCCAATTGCTCTACTCTTGCACAATTTTCAGCTCTGATTTCCATCATCTGAACTCTTGTCTTTACAGATAAGGAGAGTGACTTTCCTAACTTTACATCAATTTGGGATAGTTCTAGAAAAAGAATTATTCAGAGTACTTTTAACCCTTAAAGCTACTTTCAGGCTCTTTACCAACCTTCAGGTCCCATCTCTGAATTCACATCTATCTCATAGTCTAGAGAAAACCTTGTGTGATCATGGATAGGAAGATGATGAGGCAAGGTTGCTGGTACAGCACTGAAAAGAATTGGTGCACACAGCTAAACTGTATTTATTTATTTATTTATTAACCAGGTCCTTTCCTCTACCAATCCTGAACAAAGAACATAAGTAAGCATTAAAATGGATGCAGATTAGCAGATTCACTGGGCTCTGGGAGAGTACACACCTAGTTAAGGTTGAACATGAGTCTAAAATTAAATTGAATCCAGATGGATTTATAACAGTTTTAAAATGCCTAATGAGCAAACAGCGTAACTTCTTAGCTCCTGTTTTAAGTGCATCTTTTCTTTAATTCTACCATTAGTACAGAGAAGACTGACTCAATCAAATCTCTGCATAGCTGCACATAGTATACACATAGATAACACAGCTGAGGTGGTGTCACCCCTCCCTCCCTCCCTCCCTC
>JANHGL010006474.1:0-43167 GCA_024611195.1 Ceyx melanurus
TCCTCACTTCTCCGCTGCCGCCCTCCCGGAGCCCGAGGGGCAGAAAAAGGGGAACTTGGCCCCCCCTCCTTCGCCAGATCCTCCTCGTTCGTCTTCGGCGTTATTGTTGTTCTTCAGCTGACTCGAGGCCTGAGAAGAAGGTGAAGGCTTTGGGGTTCAGCCCCCACCGCCTCTCTGCTCCGAGGGATTGTCTAAAAAAGAATTAAAAATGGCCGAGAATGTGGTGGAGCCGGGCCCGCCTGCAGCCAAGCGGCCTAAACTCTCCTCACCGGCGCTCTCGGTGTCCGCCAGCGACGGCACAGGTCAGTCTCGGGGGCCCGGGCTTTCCCCACCTCTCGGTGCCGCAATTACTGTCCTTTTCTCGCTTCTTCTGCCTAATTCTTCTCCTCCCTTTTGCGGCTGTTAACTCGTGCCTGCCTTCGTCCTCTCTGCCTGTCTGCTCCCGTTTTCGCTCCGTTTGAACCCGCGGCCGTTAACGGCATGGGGAGGGTATTCGGATATTTCTCCCTTTCTGTTTTTTTGTTTGTTTTTTTTTTTTTTGGAAGTGATTGAAAGCAAAGCTGTTCAGTCTGTCGTGCTTCTGATCTACTGCAGATAAGACTTAACAGTTTGTCATTTTCGTGTCTTTCAGAATAGTAGTTAGTACTGAGCTCCTTGCTAAGCATATGCCTTTAATACCAGTTGCAGAAATACGAAATAGTGCTAAAGATGATGCTCTTGTACACTTTATTGTTGATCAAGTGCGTACATTTGTAAACACGAATGTCTTGTTTCTTCTGCATATACAAGTTGGGGTTTTTTTAACAGCTCGTTTGGAAACGAGATTTCTTCGCTGTTTTTCTTATGTTCAGTCCGCTTACCTGATGTACTGTTTTTTACAATCCTTACTCTTCCTTGCAGAAAGATATCTAAAAATTGTTTTTCTGATTCAAATAGACAGTCGACTTTAGGAAAAAAAACCAGCTAAAACCAAAATCCAACTTGGGACAGCATAAGGTTTGTCGAGACTTAACCTTATTAGAAATGAAATGTTGTTTCACCTTATTTGCATTAAGAATCAATATGGAGTATAGTTCATCTTGCATCTCTCGTTTCTTTGCTACGAGACCAAAATGTCTGAAATTCCCCTGTAGGCTTAAGGGCTGTGGAAATAAAGGGGCTTCTTTCTAGTCCTGCGGAGGTCTCTAGTGATGCTGCAAAGGGAAGCCAGAGGCTGGAAATTGCAGGTGTCCCAATCCCTGGCAAATACGAACTGATAGTACCGTGAGTGGGGAGGGAATAACAAAGGGCTGTTCAGCTTTTTAATGCTTCTTGTGAAGCAGATGAGTATTTGGTACAATTTTGCTATGAGTACTTGGTTACCTGTCCCACAGGAGTTTCTCTGAACTCACTTTAGATTGTCTTAGCTTTTGGGATGTGGAGGAAGCCTCCTCCTGCCAGTCTGGTGAGTGGTGGCATTTCTGAAGCCACCGGTGGTCTTGTTCAATGCAGTTAACAGCTGGTAAAAGAGTTGGTTGGTTGCTTTGGGGTTTTATTTGGTTAGATTTGTTTAAAAAAAAACAAACCAAAAGCTTCTCATTTGACGGTAAGCAGAAGGTTTTAGTAGATATTTTTTGGTTGAGCAGTGGATGTGATTCTACTTGGAATTATCTTCAGAATTCTTTTTTGCTGCCTTTATTCTTGTGGAATGACCTATGAGTTCTGAAGAGTTTGTAACTTGTAGAGCATGTTACTTACAGGCAGTATTATGCTGTCACTGGAGGACATGAGTGTTCCTAATATCAACAGGTCTCTAGAAGCTGCTCTTCAGCTAGACCTAGTTGTTGGTTGGCTTGAGTTTTAATGTGCTAAACTTGGAAACCAGTGCTTAATTCAGTAGCAACCATTTAAAACTTGTCTTGACAATGGTTATCTTGCTCTGTGTAGAGAGGTGAAATAAAAATTATTTTGTGAGAAGTCCTGATATTTGGAAGTTAAAGGTGTATTTTGATTCAGATTCATGTGTGTATTTAAAACATTCGTGATTAAGGTTTGGCTAGTTTGTGAATGTATTTTGGTTTAACAGGTGTAGTTTTTCACAGAATACTTAGTCTATTTTAATTGTTAGTTTACTGGGCAGCTTAATAAATGTACTTTTTTTAGTTAGGTTGAAACAATATGGGTTGGATAGTTTCAGCAGTGCACAAATGATAATTTTTCGCAGTGATGGAGGTTGGCATCACCTGTTAGCTATGCAGAGGTTTATGCAGAGGTTGAGTGAACACTGCTACATAAAAATTATTAAAGCATTCATGATGTTCTGGACTTCTTGAGTTGACAGCCTATTATCTGGATTTGTGACAGTACACTTTTAACACGATAGATCTATTGCTCCAATTAAATAAAATCAAACCTTTGCCAATTAAGGGTGCTTTGAGGGTTTATTTCTTTCATTTGCTTCTTGATAGACTGCAGGGGTTTTGTCCCACTGTTGCTGTTGTGGGAAGCTGCTTTGAATTGTATATTTTTGTTGTGTTGGTTTTTTTTAACATTTGCTCCTTAAAATTTGCTTTGAAATAGTGCAAGTGCAGCTTTCATTAAGTAAATGCCAGAGAATCTGTTGTGTTGTCTCCACTCCTTAGTTAATTATAGAAAATAAATAGCATGGTGCTTATATACTTAAGCACTCTTTTTTTAAAACTTAGATTCACAGCATCATTAGAGAGAGGGAAGGAGACAGGTAAGACACTTGTACTGTTGATCAAACTTTTTCTGGCACGTGTGTAGTTGGTCTTGCAGTGTTTCTTTTGCTGTTAACTTCTTGAATCATTTCTTAATATGAAATGCTGTTTTAGCTGCTAGATACCAAAAAACAATGACTGACTCTAACTATTCCCCAGACTGCAGACACTGTGTATTGACATTGAAGACTAAGTTGTATCTGTAATTCGCTCACGTTTTCACCATAGACCTAGATGAAACTGATATTCTGAGCTGGGAATGTACTAAATTCAAATGTTGGTGGGTTTCTTCTGAAGAAGTAGGCGAGGATTGCCTAGCCTGCTGTATTGCCTGGCAGCAGCAAACATCGCTCTGCTCGCTGCTCTTGCAGTGCTGCCGAGCCTTCTGTCTTAAAAGTCTGACATGTTTTGTGTGTCTCTGGCTCAGAACTTGCTTTGCCTTAAAGCATACTGCATTATCTCCTTCTTCAGGAGGTAAGAATAGCAGACTTACAGGGAAACTGAAATGTTCGTAGCACATTTTGTAACAAATGTTTTGAAGTGATGTAGAGAGTCTTGGTGTTGTTGGTTTTGTAGTATTTTAGAATTTTTGAATGATCTTGTTTTTTCTAAAGTGTCAGTTAATTCTAGTGTAACTTCAGCAGCAGGAGTGTGTGGATTCCCTTAAACTGTCAGACATTTCTCTACAACTTCTTTCCTATTTAAATACTAAATTTGTTGCAAAGAGGAGTGGCAATTATATAGGTGTCTTGTCCAGATATTAAATGTCTCTGAGCTGTCACAATTCTATAGCAGTGTCACCTTTTGTTGGTACAGCATCCTTAGTATGGGTTGTGAGTTTGTGATGCTGGTTGCTAGGTAGTTACATTCATTTTTTACCTACATTCACTTTGTCAGTGCATCCGTTTGCTTACCTTGGCGTACTCACGTTGCACCTAGTCTTAACACTTTCTTAAACGTTGGGTTGGCAAACTGGGGTACACCAGTCTGTTTCCCCCACACAGTGTAGCAGAATAATTTCAGTGCAGATTTCCTTGAGTAAATGAGTGGAAGTCTTTAATGAAGATATATTTTCATTTGCATGCCTTAAACCAGTAATGGGTGGGCTGTTTTTTTTGTGAACCCCTCTTTTTTTTTTTTTTTTTTTCTGCAGGGAAATATAGGCACACTGAAATTGCTTTGTACAGTTTTCTATGTGGTATAATCAGGAAGAGAGAATTTAATCATGTTTTATAGACCCTATTCTTAGAAATAACCTGTTTTCTCTGAATTAGGAAAGTTGTTTGGTTTTTTTGGGGGGGGCCCTGTGTTCAGAACTGCTGTGTATTCAAGGGAAAAAATGAACTGTTCTCTCCACTGCAGCTTGGTTGGATGGTATCATGTCTTTGGGTTGCTAGATCTGAAAATAGGATTTTAAGCGATTAATGTTTCTGGCATCTTGTAACATGAGAAGCCAGTTTTCTCCAATGAGTTGGCATGTGTGTTCTATCAGAGATCAGTGTGTGTGTTTGTGCCTTTGCATCCTTCAGTTGCCCAAAAGGTGGGTTTTTCTGAGTAGTAGCACATCTCCAATCTCCCTTTCAGTGCCTGTCTCTTGTGAAGTTTGTTCCTTTTTTTTTTTTTCTTTTTTTTTTCAGGAACTGCTTCTGACTTTTTTAAAACTTCACTGTCCCTTTCATCAAAGCTCTAAGACTTGTAGTGAAACTTCTCTCCAGGTCTGCTGCAACTCTGACTGATGCTTATCTTTCATTTGTTCCAAGTATATCAGAATGCTTCCCTTCCTTGCTCAAAATGAATCACTGCCTAGAAGAGGCATATGCACAGCTTTCATTTTTGTTTTCAGACATCTATGTTTGTTGGTTTTTGGTTTGGTTTTTTTCTCCTGTTGTTTGTACATGCTAGTTTTAAAATTAGATGCTTTTCACCTTTTTTTTTTTTTTGGCTAATATCTGAGACCAGGTCCTTAGCCACATTTAACTTAGAGCTACCAGTTGAATATTTTTATCCTTACTTGTTGAGAGATACTTTTTCTTTTTTTTTTTTCAAGTATCAGTTGTTTTGAGATGAGAGATACCTTAGTTTGATGGATGCCATACACTGTAAAGTGAGTACTGTAGTGATGGATGCTTGTGTGTCAAAAGTTGGCATCTTTGCCTTGTAGTTAAGTAGCTTCTTGAAGTAGCTGCATTAGGAATAACTTTAGAGAATTTAAGTCTGCAAGATTTTCTTTTAAGAAGCAAATTGTTAATTCACATGGTGCTTAGTAACTTGTAAAATCTTGCAAGTTTTGAATCTCTAGATTTCCAAACTACATCTGCTTTTTTTCCCCTTTCACCAAGAGGATTGTCTGTATGTTGGGCACAGGTATGTGCTTTTTCTGAATAGCATTTGAAACTTAAATCATCTCCTTAAAAAGAAATCTTCACTACAACAGACTGTATGTATTGTGATGTAAAACTGAATCTTGAGCACTTACAAAAAAACCCCTCAACCTTTGAGACTGGCAAACTAGTTTAAAAATACAGTTTCACAAATTTGACATACCAGGAAAAACCTTTCTTGCTGAATTTGTGCATTTAAATCCTAGATTTTAAAAAGCTACTCATTTTTGTATCTTGTTCCTCGTGGTCCTAGAGCAGAGCTTGGATTTAGTCTAGGGAGGGTCCATAGTTCAGGTTATCAGCCAGTTCTGTAATTACAGAAAATGAAAGTTTATCTAGGAAGGGTCTGGTGGACTCCAGGGTTTAGTGTACTACTTTTAGGGTATGTGGGTTTCATAAGGTACTGGGAATAAATATTGAACTTCTGCTGTAGGATTTATGGTTTCTTGAACCTTTATGGCTTGAGGAAAATGTCTTCATCGGATTTTGATGTTGTATGATTTTGTGTTTCTTGCATCTTCTTTGTACACTGCTTTATTATCTCCAGTGTGTGACCTCAGTGTCTTGCTTAGGTTTAGCTTAGCTGCTTTAGCAGGAGCAGCCTTTCAGTACTTCAACTGCTCTCATCAGCAGAACTAGTGTCCCAGTTGAAAGGGCTTGGCTAAAATTAATTTAGATTTATTATTTTACAAATGCAATGACTTTTTGTAGATTTCATTGACAGGCAAACTATTCCCATCTGTCTCCAAGGATTTGGCTTTTTTGTCTTAAAACTGTAGCAGGCTGAAGTAAAGTACATGGGTCTCTGCATATGGCTGTAAGCATTGACAAAAAACTTGAGTGGTTAAATGGTAGAACTTCTACTAGAACATGAACTTGGGCAATTCACAGAAATCCTCTTCCTGAGTAGTAAGTGACCTGCCTAACAACATGACTTTGTTCTCTTTCTAAAGAGCAACAAGTTTCATTAAGAAGTATAGGCATACAAATGTAGTTAAAATTCTCTTAAAAACTTCATGTGCTTTATTCTTTTTCAGGCATGCATTTCTTCCAGAACTTTTCAAATAAAATAATTCTGATGAACTCAAACTGTAATTACTTCTGACAGAGCTGACAAAGTCAGGTGTATTCACAGGAACAGTAGAGATGCAATTGTAGTCCAAAATACCGTTTCATTGAAGGTACAGAACCTTCAACATACAATGCAGGTTATTTTCTGTGGTGAGGTGGGGCAGAGAAAAGATTTTGCTTTTTTCCATTTGACAATGCACAACACCTCTGTACTGCACCTTTTGTTACATCTCTATAAGAGATGGAAGTAAGGGTTTTGAACTGTATCTGTTTAATATTTTGTAGGCCTCCAAAATACAGGTGAACGGATTTCTCTTACAGCATACTTTTAATGTGTTAATGGACTAGATTGACTTTTCTTTCCAAATAGGGGGGAAAAAAAAATCTGGGAAAATGATGGTGCATGGTTTGCTCAACAGAAATTCTGCTGAAGCTAAGCTGCCTTTTTCATATTCCTGAATATAATTTCAGGAGCCCTGGAGAATTACTGGTCCAAGATCTGCCGAGTTCTGTTTTTTGTTTACTTAGAGGGTTTTTTTGTGTTTGTTGTTTGTTTTTGTTTGTTTGTTAACAAAAATTAAACATTGCTTTTTGGTTTTACTTGGGAGTACACCCAAGTCAGTAATAGTCATAAAACTTGACTTTTTGGTAGCTGTATATGCAGACTGCATCATCTCAAAAGTCGTTCTTAATGCAGTGAACTTTACTCTCTCTTCTTGAAATGCATTTAAACGGATTCAGTGTGTTTGTGCACATACATATCTTCCCTTCCTATCTGCACGTACCCATCTTTTGCCCACTAGTATAGTGGGCCAGCAAGGCATCTCTAACTTTCCAGACTTGTGTGCACTGTGATCCACAATCTTACCAGACTCTCAGCTGATGTGCCATCCTTACTGTTTAATCATACCTCAGCCCAGCAGTACCTACAGGTGTTAAGATGGGAATTTGTGGCATACACAGGATAGTCTTGGGAATAAGAATACTGATTTATATGTTTCTTGCTGAAGCTAAAGGTAGACCAGTGAAATTTGACAAATATCAACATGTTCATGAGGAATTTAGCCATGTGATTTCACCATTTTGAAATTAAAAGTGTCAAAACTTTTGTGGTCAAAACCTTTGTACTGTGTTAGGTAACAGCGTGAATAGGCAGGTACACAAAGAAGTGTCACAAAATCTCCCTTAAGTAATGATATTAAATACACCCTATCTTGATTCTTGCACCAAGTTTTTATTATTTCATCACTTCTGTTTCCATAGAACACCTCTAATTCCATATTCCAGAATTGTAACAATCAAATTTGCACTATGGTTTTCAGTGGTAAACATCTGCTATCATCTGTATTTCTTAAAAAACCCAATGTTTAGAACTGTGATACTGAAAATGAAAACGGTTTGTTAAAATACATTTTTCTTCTGAAGCTGAGAAAAACCACACACCAGACCATTTTCTAAAATTGGCATTTTTGTTGATAGTAGTTCGGGACAAGTGTGACTTAAACTTAAAAATGACTTAGACTTTGCAAAATTGAGACTTTTTCCTTAAGACTTGATGTGTTCGACATTATTGTTTGAATAGGAATTTGGATAGCTGGAAAAAATGAGACTTCAGATGGTGAATGCTAAGTTGTTGCTTCTTCAGAATTTTTTGTTTGCTTACATTTGGAAAATACTTATGTTTACACTTGGTTGTTACAACTAACAATGAAATAACCTGCATTCTAGATGGTGAATTTGACTTTGAACAACAAACATCTGTTTGTTTTCAAAAAATCTGGGCCTGAAGTTATGTATGGCCATGACATGGTAGCATACATTGCATCCTTAGCATTTATGATCTTCCAGGGATTTTGAGTATGTCCTTTTTAGATGTTTTCTGCTTGTACTGTTTGCAGTCTTACTTCAGATGATCAGGTTTCTTACTCTAGTGGACAGATTCAGGTCTTTTCTGAGTTAGCAGTGAGGGAAGGAGGCAGTGCTTCCCCAGTTATTACAGGGAACAGAATTAATATTCAAGTTATACCATCTTACCATTGAAGAAGATGTTACCCGAATTGTATAATGCAGAGTAAGAATTTTCAGTTCCTGTTGCAGAAATGATAGTGAAGACCTCTGAATTATACTTCCACTCTGGGGGTGAGAGGTGATTAGGGTTCTATAGGGACTGATATCCCAGGATTTTGGAAGCAATATTTGCAGTGATGGATCCAGATTTTAGTAGTTTAGGCTGATGTTGAAATTTTGCCCCTTCATTTTGCATCAGATTTGTAGACTAAATTAACTGTATATTTTAAGTCAAGAAAATCAGTTTGGCAGAGTTTGTGTTACCATTAGGTATTTGTGGCTTCTTAGAGGTTCTACATGAAAAGCCTTCTTAACAGGCAAGAATAAATCTCATCTCCAAAATGCTGTATAGCAAAGTTTTCTTGCACCTACCTAGTAGGAATTCTAAGAGTTTTTGTCTCTTAGATGTGTTTTGGATTTGTTTTGGTGTTTTTTTTTTCTTCCCCTATAAAACTGTGTGAATGTAACTAGCATAATTTTCTGCTGTTGCAAAGTCCTTGGGAATAGATTACTTTATTAGCACTTTATTTCAAGTCTGTGCTTTGCCTTTGCTTCTGCATTTTCAGGTATATCTCAGACTTGTCTTACGCGAATGTGTCTCCTTACCTTGTTCTAATTTATTTTTGTGTTGAGTTCTGTTTTGTTGTGGTTTTTTGTTTGCTTCTTTTAAGGACATTTCAGACAATATGTTCTAGGCCTGTAACACTGCTACTTGACTGAGCTTGAACAGCTGATTTCTCTGGAATATTGGTTGTGTCTTCTGGGCACTCTCTCTGTTACATATAGGCCCTGTTTGATTCCTGGATAGCTTTCATGTTGCTATGCAGGGAAGATACTGACCTCAGCAGCTTATTGTTATTCTTTGTCTGAAAAATTACAGCAAAGGTATCATGTATCTGTGTAGTCCAACATCATCTGTGACTCCTGTCAACCCTGTCACATACTCTGTATTTAGTGCCCTGTATTAAGCCTTGTCCACGTGTTTCATTGTGACCCTAATGACTGTGATATAATTTGATCCACTGATAGGTTTCAGGAGCTCAGAAGCATTTGCACAAAAAGAAGACTGTTCAGCAGCTTTCCAATTTGCCATGTTCAGGCTATAATAGGATGCAGGGGCAGGAGCTGTAAACTCTCTTAGCTTTGTAAGATGAGCAACAAGGTACGCACTGGAGTAAGTTGTCTTGCATATCTGGCACACAGGGTTCTTCAGATGTCTCGACACATGATGCTGTTTCTTCAGGAATGCTAGCTCTTCTCTGAACCTGAATGCTTGAATGTCTCCAGTCTGAGGGTACAGAAGATGAATAGAGTTCTTGCTGTAGCATTTGGGCAAGTTCTTAGGAAAATAGTATTCACTGTAGCCTATTTGCTTGAACTAGATAATACCCACATTGATATAAAAATATTATTTTTTTCAGGAAAGTGAATTGGGGTCTATTGTCTTAATCCAGAAACAAGATGTGCAGGTCATGACTGTAGGCTAGAAAGCATGCAATGTAAGCTGTCATGTGCCACTTGAACATACATGTTGATTTCTTTGTAAGTCACTAGTACAGATGTATTTTCATGATGTCATAAGCTTTGTCAGAAACCTCTACCTTGTTTTACATGCATTGAGAGCTGCCACATCTCTGGTGCTACCAGGTGCTCTCGTACTATAAAACTAGATTGAAATAAATACTTCGTAACTCATTTGGAAATTGATCACTTGACAAGACTTGGTGTTTTAGTACCTTCCGGATTTTGATTGCACAATCTGAATCTGGACTGAAGTCCATTTTGGTGCCAGGTGGGTTTCCAAGCCAGGCTGGCAGCTTCCTTGCATCTTGAAAATCAGACACTGTCAAAAGCAGAATTCTTAGAAGCAGGGTCCAAAACCAAGAAAATAATCTGTAATTTGCAACACAAGTTAGCACGTTGACTTTGGAAGTTACTTTCTCACACTTGAGGGTGCAGTTTATATTACTTAATCCAGTCTGACTGGACTGCTATTGAAATGAATGGACCTGCTCCATCTACTGTCTTTTCTGACCGACTTTTTCACTACAGATCTAAAGTAGCCAGGACAAGTTAGGCCAGTTTCTGGACTCTGCAAAAGTACACTTAAGTATTCAGTAGTGGTACAGTTCCTAAAAGGAGTTAATACCTCAGGTTAAGACTTTGATTGCCCATTTAAATGTTGTTTTCTGGAGGTACTTTCTTCTCTTACCTTTGAATCTTAGGTGGCAGTAGCAATCTATATCTTCCTGTTACCTATGAAAAGAAATACACCAATAATACCATAAATAACATAATGTAAAATCACTTTGTGACACTGTTGACACCAAAGTACAACTCAGCCACTTACTACCTGTGTGTTGCTGGGTGATTTTGAGCTCTAATGCCAGATAGTACCTGTTCTATTACACCCCTTTTTTTTTTTTCCTGTGTGTGTCTGATTCTACGTTATGATCTCTAAGGATTGTAAATCAGGTAGACTGCCCTTAGTAGGATGGATCTGCCTCCTTTGCCTTCCCACAAGCTTTATTTTGTTAGTAAGAAATCTTTTGTGTATATCCTTAATGAAACATTTCAAGGCTAGCAGTGGACTTGGTGTAATTGAAAGCCAATTGGTTCCCTGGATATTTATCACCGTTGTCTTAAACTAAACCTATGGCTCTTATGTGTTATTTTCACATAGTCTGTGAGCTGCCTGGACCAGCCTTGCTGGTTTTTGGATTGGTTATAGGTAGGACTCTCTCCAGTGGGCTTTAGGGATACCTATTAGATGTAAAAAAAACCAAACCCAAAACCAAACCACAAAACAAACTTGTGAAATGGA
Organism: Ceyx melanurus; assembly: GCA_024611195.1. Taxonomy (NCBI): domain Eukaryota; kingdom Metazoa; phylum Chordata; class Aves; order Coraciiformes; family Alcedinidae; genus Ceyx; species Ceyx melanurus. The sequence goes on from JANHGL010006474.1 coordinate 11,064, forward strand.
TTGCAATTGTTGCTAAATGTGCACTAAGTCTTATTGATCTTTGATCTTTTGAGACTGTGCTTCAATCCTGTATCTGAAAGCTTGTGCTAAAATTGACTAAAAATGTAATTTTCATAGTTGACTAGACCAAAAGTTTTTACAGTTTTGTTGGATGTCTGTGTATGAAGGACTCTTTGAAGTTTTGTTTTTGGAAAATATTTGTAGAGCACACTCAAACCAGAATATTGCATTGTTAGTACTTAGAATTTTGGTTTGTAGTCTATAGTATTCTTTTATGATTAAATCTTCCCTTATATTCTCTAAGATTAAAAATCCTAACATTTTAGTTTTATATGGGAAGAACAATTTACAGTTTTTAATGTAAAGTATTCATCTGATTGGGATTACAACACAACCATTTAGCTTTGATTTAGTGGTTGGTTTGTTTTTAATGTAGCTGTTCATTTGTTGTGTTTTGAGACATTAATAAATGCAATTAAAACACTGAGATTTTTGACATTTTTCTTCCTGTTCACGGATGGCAGAGAATGAACAGGCCAGGGAGCATAGATAGCTTGTACCTGGATACTCCAGTTGGATATGAAATAAGCCTGAAAGCTGAAATTCTCATTTATGAGGAGAGGGAATTTCAAAAAGAGTGAAACCTTTAGAGAAGCAGATTAATATTTTCTTGTGGAGAAAGATGAGTGAATATTTGTCTCAAAACAACTGAACTACCTCTTTGTGTTGTTTTATCTGAAATAATCTAAATGGAAAATATTCTATTGTGGTTTGAAAAGCACATTAATTCTTCATATTTAGACATTTACGGATCACTTTCTAGGTGGTTTTATGAAACACTTGGTGTACAACTGTCTGTTTGCAAAAAAGGTGAAATGAGGATTTTTGTTTCAGAACTTGTCCTGTTCTGGAAGCTGTGTCTGTTCAGGGTCAGGAGTTCTTTCCCAGCTCCAGTTAGTCACAAACTCTGGCCCTTGAGCTGCTGGGCATCTTTGCCTCAGCAGCTGTTTCCCTGTTTGCAGACAGGAGATTGTTGTGTGCTGCTGGTATGGGTATGCTGTAGGCACAGGGCTTGTGCTGGCTCATGTTCTTCCCAGATGCTTAACTTTCATTTTCAGTTTTGTTTGTTCATTATTAAGGAGTTGGTTGTGTTTTTTTTCTGGCCAACAGATATAACTTGTGAGTTACTGGTCATATTTTTCACTCCTTCACTTTTGGACTGTTTGTCAGGTTATTAACCGGAGTGTTTTCTGGGAGTAGTGCTTCCACATTCATCTGTTAAAGGTGTCCTAACATCTTGAGGTGCCTGTTGAAGCTTTTTTAAACTGTCAGGTTTGGATTTTTTTTTTCCCCCCATTTCCTTTATCTCCCCTCTAATTTGAGGGTCTTACCAATGGTAACTCTGCAATTGTTCATCAATATTTAATTATTAAAATACGCACTGAGCATTGTGTTTTAGGGATGGGTGTGTTTTGAGACAAAACTCTAAATGCAACATTTTAAATGTAGGAGAACTCAAAGTTTTAGTCTTCTGATTCTTCCTTCACTTCTGGATCTCCAAAAATACCAGTCATGCTGAATTCAGTGATGCAAATGAAAGATCAGTCCTTAGTATGTGTTGCAAAGCATGGCTTTTAGCATGAGATTTATGTTAACAAAGGTGAGGCTAACAGATTTTAATAGTTGAAAACAGTACTTCAGTGGAAATTTTCATTCTGTCTCTGGTGCTTTGCAGTAATGAAGAATATATAAATGGAAGTATAAAATCTCCTCAGTTGTGGTATACCTGCATTCTTGTCAGCTTCAAACCATATTTTCAGAATTCTTAAGTCATGATCTTATCTGGGATAACAGTTGTGATATTGTAGAAACTTGCTTACTGCTGAGTTTGGCAGTTTGGGTATGGTATCGTGTGAAACATTCTGAACAGATTTCTGATGCTGATGAGCTTTTCTGATTTATGTGCTGTTCAACTGTAGTCTTTTTCCATTAATATTTAGACCGAGTAATCTTGCCACCCTCTCTAGAATTCAGTGTAATTGACATTTCCTTTCAAATGCACTTGCTGAGATAATGAGTAGTGGTACCTCTTACAAAGCATCCATGAAATGACCTTCCTGGCAGAAGTGGTGCTGAATTGTTCCCATAGTTAAGATTAAAAACCCCCTCAGATTCCAAATACTAAGCTTTACAGCTTAGTTGTGCTTAGCTACATGACACAGTGGCTCATCTTTTACCTGTAAACATTGTAGGTTATTGTCTTAACTGCTGTAGATTAAATATGGCACACATAGGAATTTCTTGTTTTCTTGAGCAAATTGATTCTGGGTATTATGTATTATTCTTGTATTTGTATATTCCAAATAGAAATCTTTCTTCATATGGTTATGTTGGGGATTGCTTTGCATGAGCTCTTGATGTTAATTTGATTTTTCATCCTAGTATTTTTTTTTTCACAGCTTTTGGGCCAGGAGGGTTACTTTATTTTATGACAGTGTTGCAGGAAGATACTGGCTGTCCAGTGCAGACCAATGGAATTTGGCAGTTCTGTGCTGGGAATGACTGGATATGGTTGATTTAAAAAGTTCTAAAAGTGACAGTGCTTTCCTGACGACCTTTTAATTATTTGTAATAATTGTTGTCTAATTCTTTTGGCTAACTCTGTGGCATTTTTTAAAAAAAATACAGGTGTTTTTCTCTCTTCCTTGACAAATTTCTCAAGTTGAGAGGTGGTAGTCTGAGATACCCAGTATCTTTCAACACAAACTGAATTGTTGGAGAGTGGTCTTCAGGCTCTGTAAAGCTTAGAAATTACCTTTATGATGACAAATTGGATAGTTTTCAGTAGAGTGATACAGGCATTTTGCTGGACCATAGAAAGTGAAGTGTTGCTTGTTGATTGAAAATAAACCCAACCAAACAAAAAATTAATGAAGGGTTTTTTCAAGACATTACTGATTGTTCTGACCTCCTATAAAATGTGTTTTATTTTTCAGACTTTGGATCACTCTTTGACCTGGAACATGACTTACCAGATGAACTGATCAGCTCCACAGAACTGGGACTCACCAATGGTGGAGACATTAATCAGCTTCAGACCAGCCTTGGCCTGGCACAAGATGCTGCCTCTAAACACAAGCAGCTGTCTGAACTTTTACGGGCTGGCAGTTCCCCAAATCTTAATATGGGGGTTGGTGGCCCTGGCCAGGGCATGGCCAGTCAAACCCAACAAAGTAGTCCTGGAATGGGAATGTTAAACAGCATGGTGAAAAGCCCCATGGCACAGGCTGGGTTGACTTCTCCCAATATGGCAATGGGTGCAAGTGGACCAAACCAGGGTCCTTCAGCCCAATCCACAGCAGGAATGATGCCAACAGTAAACAGTCCAGTTAACCAGCCTGGCATGGGCATGAATGCAGGGATGAATGCTGGCATGAATCCTGGGATGTTGACAGCAGGCAATGGACAGGGAATGATGCAGGGTCAAGTCATGAACGGTTCAATTGGAGCAGGCAGAGGGCGACCTAATATCCCATACCCGAACCCGGGCATGGGCACTGCTGGCAACCTGCTGGCAGACACACTGCAGCAAGGCTCTCCACAGATGGGTGGACAGGCTGGACTGAGGGGGCCACAGCCTGGAGCCATGAACAAGGTAAGACAAGCTTTTATTACCTCCCTTCCTTGACTGACTTTGGTTGGTAAGACATACTCTTCTGTAGTATGGGTCCTATAGAATAGGAATTTATTTTGGTGGGTTTTTTGTTGTTGTTTTGTTGGTTTTTTTTCTTCTTTTAAGAATCCTGGATCTCATGGTATATAGTTTATGTGCTGCTAAAGTGGAATTTGTGGCAGTCATAAAAGGTGGAAACTGAGTCTTGCATATTAATCAAGAATATTGCTAGATGAAAAAACCTGGTTTAGAAATCTTAAGACAGTATTGATATCAGCAACACTAAAAAATAACTTGATTATATTTGATTCATCTTTACGCTTTATCCACAAATGTGTCTTCCCATTTAATGTGATAATGGTATTGTGTGATGGGAATCCATCAGGCCCTTTTTAGAAGATGTGGTGCTTTTTTCTGTGATGCTTAATTGGAGTATTTGTTGCCTGAGATCAGCTGAGTGTTTGTGCTGTAGCAGGTGCTGAGAGGCACACGCAGGTTCCAATGGTCTGATGCACCGTATGTGCTCATCTTGTGAAGAAATAGGTGTTTGAGTTAATGGTGGAGAATGAACCCTTGTGTAAATACCTGAAGACAAACGTTGGGTTTTTAAAAGACTGTTAATCCATCTGAGCTCTAGTTAAAAAATTTACAAAGGATTTGCCTGTAGGAGAGTAAACCAGAAAACTGGAAAAAAATATATACTGGAGAGCAAATTCGCCTTTAATTTAGGCGATAAGAAGCAAGTTGTCCTAAGTCACTGAAAGGCTTAGTGGTTTAAGTGACAAAGATGTCCAAATTCATTTTTTGTCACATATGATTATCCTTTTTAGAGTAGGGAGCTGCTTGGTTATTTCTTCTCCAGGTTTAAAGAGCTTTCATCAAAAACCTAGAAAATACTTAAATATTCAGTTCAGTTTGTGGGTGGGTAATCTGTAGGTTTTTTGACTGTTGAGGGGAAAGTTGTTTTTTTTATGAGGTACTTTGCAATACCTGAGTAGCTCAATCTTTGAATGCTTAGTCCATTTGAAAAGGCTTGGGATGTTAAGTGAAATAGTTTGTATTTGAAACATGAAAATTATGTTGTGTATTAATGTTTTTGTTGTGCTTTTTTTACTGTGTTAAGTAAAACAATCTTAGTGACTTGCAAACTTTGTATCTTGAATTAAGCATATTAATTGTAAAAATACATTCACTTAAGCTTAGTGCACTGCTAAGAATGGTTCTCAGATTTTATATGTGTGTGTCTAGTAATGAATTGACTTTGTGGTCTGGTCATTTTGGATATTTTTGACAGATAGGAAAATTGTAGAAAAGCTTGATTGCTACAGTAGAAGAATTGTATGCAGCTTACAGTGTAAAGAAATACGTAACTATTTAGATGTATTCTTATGTTGTAATTATATGTCTTATTAATTATTCCTAAGCTGTAAAAATAACTACTCTGATCTTCAGAAAGCTGTGCTTAGAGGTGAGAAAATGATGTATTGGGTATTTGGGTGAAATGCAATTTAGAGCTAAAGTAGGGTTATGCTTTAAAATAAACTCATTTATTTAGGAGAAGTAAAGAAAGGACACAAATAAAGCTTTTGGCTGATACAGTAAAAAAATGCAGTTGTCTTCCTCAGTTGCTTAAATTCTGCAATATGCTGTACATCTAAAGAAAGAACTTTTTGTGCTTTTGGGAATATTCAGATCAAATGCATGATAACTCCTGGGGCTTGGTTCATAGTCTCAGACTGGTTAAAAAATACTTAAGAGTTCTATAATTGCTGATAAAAAACCTTGAGATTTTAAGTATGGTGGGTATAGCCCTTGTAAATGAGTTGAAACTGCCAGATGAGAAAGAGCAGTCTGAAATGGAGGCTGAAATTCCAGAATGTCTTCAATTGGTTTGGTTGTTGGCAGGGAGCCTGTGTTTCACTTCATGCAGTGGAGTTAGCAGAATCTGACAACAGTAATGTCTGACTGCTTTATCTCTCCACCCATCTGCTTTTGTTTTTTCCCCACCTACAAATCTTTGAGAAGTAGATGCAAACGGAGGACCCCAAGCAGGTGTTTTTAAAAGCTAGTTTAATTGGTAAATTTAGTACTGTGTTGCTGTTAATGTGGGAGTTTGTGTAATAACTTCTGTAGATTTCCTTCACTGCTGTAAAAAAAATAAACCCCAACATTATCCAGGAGCTGTCCTTCAGTAGGAGGGGAAAAAAATAGACCAGATTCTTAGGTTGTGTTCAGCTTCATCATGTTGGCTTGATAAATCCAGACCCATCAGTGATGTATGGGTTGCATCTGAGTTCTCTTACTGAAAAGCATGGTTGTTGTCTGCAGTGGTCTGTATAGAAGGATAACTTAGGTTTCCTTGATGTTAACTAATTGGGAGAGGGGATGTTTTGCTATTCTAACAGTGAAGATGAGCTCCAAGTGGCTAGTCAATTTAGAAGGAAAAATTATGTTTCTGCATTGTTCTCTTGTAGAGTTTCTGAAATGTTTCCTTCCTCTCCTCACAAAAAATTGGCTAGCAATTGAATGGAACATCTACACATAAGACATGTACTTCCCAACTTTTCTAGTTCTATGTTACTTTTTAGGACTTGAAATCCCAAATGTCAATGTAAATGATTGATTTTGGGTCAGTTGATATTTGTAAACTTGTACTGTCGAAGTATGTTGCTTACACCCTGTAGTGCAGTGCTGCAGTTTGATGTGTGGTGTAAGCAGTCACTGACATCCAAAGAAGCAGTTCTGTCTGCAGTGACATCTCTGTGCCAGTTGCACGACAGGCTATGCTGAGGAACTAATCCAGACTCAAAACTCACATGGTCATTGTGTAAGTTTAGCAGGTGACCTGGGTGAAAGTGGACCAGGTGCTCTGTCTGGTGACCCCACCCCTGTAGAAAAGGAGGATCAGGAAAAGGAGAAAGAGATCTGTAAATTGAAATGAAAATGTATTTAATGAAGCAGCCAAACTGGTATCAGTGCCAATATGAAAGTATACAAAGCTATAGTAAGCCCAGTGAGTCTATGGTAGTCACAGCAAATGGGAAGGCAGTCCTCAGGAGCAGGAAGAGGAGGAGCAGGGTCAGTAGGAGTCCAAGCAGTAGGCTCTCTATCTTCAGCAAACTTCCCCCTTTACACTGAGCTTGACATTTATGGGATGGGATACACCTGTAGCCAGCTTGGGTCAGCTCCCCTGGCTGAGTCCAAACTGCCAACAGCCTGCATGTGGTTCTGTCACAGCAAGATTGAGAGTCATTACAAATAAATAAATGAAAAAAAAATAAATTGGTTTTATGGTCCAATTTATACTCCTCTATTGGAAAGCTGGTGCTGATATTAGGGAGGGGATGTACTAAAGGAGTTGATATTGCTAGGCAGTGGAGGGTGTGAACCCTACTTTAGTAACAGTACCAGCTTAAAAATGCACATGAAATTCTGGTCTGAAAGGATCTTTTAGAATTTTAGAGGAGAAAGGAATTATAACAAGTTTTGCTTTTCCTAAATAGCATTTTGGGTTTTATCTGCTTGGTTGTCTGCAAGTTAGGAAAATGAAAGACTTGTCTATTGCTCTTAAAGCAGATTTGGAAGTGGTTTGTAATGCTTTGATTCTTTCAGTGTTTAAGCATTTTTTCTGCTTTTTTGTTTCACTAGATAGCTTTACAGCAAATTCAGATACACATTTTCTGTTTTGAACTATCCTTCAGTTGGAATTACATCTAGTTAAAACCTTCTGCTCATTCCAGTGGTTCATGTCGAGAGTGCCCAGTTATGGTCTTAATGTCCAGCTTCTTATTAGGGGAGGAGGGGTTTAGCATATAAATTGGTGTGTGCATTTGTGATAGTGCTCTATCACAAAGTGAATAAGCTCACCTGGCCTTCATGTCATTTAGATTTCATCTCCCACTGTTTCAAGAAATGTTCTGTAACTCAAATGATGAGGTGAATGTGAAGGCAGTTGTCTAATATGGGCATTGCTATGATCTGTGTATTTCACTTGCATGTAAAATTACTTGAGATGTTTAGAATTACGGTAGTAGTTTTTTGTAATTTGGCTTACTGTTTGAGTATATGCAGGGTTCTTTTCTATTATAATGGATACATTTGGCTTTATCTGCTGAATCTCTGTTAAGAAGAATCAGTGGTGAGATTCATCAGAATCTCTTAAGTTCCTTTAAGTAAAAATATGACATTTCAGAATAATGAAGACCTATTCAAAGTTGCTGAGACTGAAGATTGTCACCTTCAAATTGTAAAAATAAATACAATGGTTCTTGTGACACTGACTGTGCTGACACTATTTTACATAAAGTTAGTGTTCTTCATTGCCTTACTTTCAAGAGTTTGATTCAACAGGTAAATGTATTTGTACTGTTTAGATTCTGGTAACCAAGTCTACCATGTGATCAAGCACTAATTCAATAAAATCGTAGTTGTGTGTTCTGGTCTCTTTCTTTGAACCAAGGTGAAAAAAGCTCATTTCTTACTTTGTCCCAGTGTAAGGGAGGAACGTGGCTTTTGAGAAATGGGTCAGTAATGATTTATCTTGAGTCTGTTTCTTTATTGGCAAGATATCTAGCTGTCTTTCAAATATTAGACAGTGAAGCAGCTGTTTTTTCTAGAGAAAGTAGAATGTGTGTAATGTGTGTGTGCATTGCTCCAACAGCTATGCCTCCTCAGTTTGTACTCTCTGGTATCAATGGTAAAGGGAGAAGCAGTGTTAGTTAGTTGACCTTCTGAACTGAAGATCATTGTGTTTCATGGCATTAGAACAAAACTTTGGGGAATTTCTTCTACTTCTGTAGTTTCTCTTTCCAGATAGGGTGAAGCATCTGATGTTGCTTGTGAACTCGAATGGCTCCTGAACTCATGTCATCCGTGCCCTTCATGTGGTGAGAGGTGCACAACTTCCACCACTCTGGTAATGATAGCCCCTGCTTCCATTTGAGGCAAGAAAGCCAAATTGTTTTCCACTGTGTATATAGAAGCTATAACCATCTGAGATTACCTTTGCTTTTTGTTAGCCATGCTTCATCAATTTTTACTGTTTTCCTTGTTTTCTCCTTTACTGTGATGTGGATTTGTCTGTTCTTTTGTGTAAGTGATGGTGAGGTGAGCATGCAAAACAGATGGGATGGATAAGAAATGGGAAGAGCCTAGGTAAGGTGGTCATGGCCAGGAAGGAGTTAGTAGAGGTTGTACTTCATGACTTTTAGCTATGGTCCAGCCTTGTATGTTTTTGCATGGTACTGCAGACAAAACCTTGTACTTGTCCCATGCAGTGGTACTAACACCACATTTCTTTGGCTATATTTTCTGCACTGGATTCTTTATCTACCCCTCACTTCCAATAGATCTTTAATATGATACATTAATATGAACTGTCAGTCTTTCTGGTTGTTTCCTACTGATAAAATTACGCAGTATTATTTTTATCTTCTGTAGTTGTGAGGTTATCCTTCCTGTTTGAGGTTTTCTTTTTTCATGTTTCTCAACATATCGCAGCAGATGACATAAGCATGCTCCTGCTTCTTATGTCATGGTCACAAGGACACCTTTTTTCCAGGTGAATTTCCCAAATTACTCTTCTCTTGACTCAGCCTAGAGTTGTATGCAGCTTGTTGGTAACAGGCTAGTGGGTCTGTGACCACAGGGTGGGGAGTATTGCTGTGAGGTTCAGTAGTGCTTCTGGCTGGTCTCACCTGGACCGAGTGACTGCTGGTTTGTTTCAAGAGACCTTCTGGCATCTGTTTTTCAGCATCCTTGCCAGGTGTTGCTTTAACCTATGGCTTTTGGACTCAGTTTGACACGGTTGCCCTCCAACCGGGCCTGTGTTTCTCTGGTCTTTGCCTATCCTGTAGGCAGAGATGAGGAACTGAGAATTACCCTGTTGTGAGCAGCTAGGCTGAGCTGGGCATGTAGTCTTCAGCTGCCAAGTTTCTGGGTACTGCAGGGTGGAGGAAGTCCCCTGGTTGAGGTTGGTGATAGTTCTCAGCCCTAGGGAGAGTAGAGCCCCCTGTTTCTGCTATGGAGACAGCTTTGTTTGGGGTCTGGTTTTGCATGTCTAACAGTGCTGATGGCTCATGCTTGATGAAACATCAGAGGTCTTTATGCTGAGCCAACCCAATTAGTACATTGGAAAAAGCCAGATGCTTCCCATAAAGATTGTGTCCAACTGTGTTGCAGATACAAAGGTCAGTTGGCGTGGTCAAACCTCATCCCTGGGTTTTATTAGAAAGCTTCCATTTTAGGTAACATGGAAAAAGATTTGGGCTTCTCCCCCTGCAGTCAGGGCAGAGCTGGCCCATTAGGCCACAGTTATTCTGAATCCTTTGATATTTATGTGTGAAGACCCCAGTTGTCTGACTTGTACATCTTGATTCTCCCTGACATCAGAGTGAGAAAATGTGCCTTCAGACTTCAAATCTGAGGGTTTTTTTATTAGGTTTGTTTGGGTTTATTTTTGTTTGGGTTTTTTGTTTGTGTTTTTGTTGTTGTTGTTGTTGTTGTTGTGGGTTTTTTTTTTTAAGGCAGCATAAGTTGCAGAAGTCATATGGGGACAGTGTTAGCTATGACCAACACAGTCTGTGCTTTAGTGTACTTGGATGTCAGCTAACTTGGGAAACTGGAGGTTTGGGGATGTACCTATGTTTGAGGCACCAGTGATGATGGTGAAGGGTCCCGAAAGTGTATTTGTTGACTCCTTACATTTTTTTTTCTTCCTTCGCCTTCTACTTAACATGCACATGCTTCTGAGGGAGAAGCAGGAAGGGCTTGAGTGTTACCTGTTGTAGTTTTGGCAGAAGCTGCCTCATTGGTCATCATATGTGTATTCATTGCAGTTGAGACAGGGCAGGGGTGATGCTGTAGGAGACAGAAGAGAGGGAGCTACTTTAGTTCTGCCTGACTGTTGCATGGTTTAGCTCCTTTTCCTTGCTGTCTGAGTTACTGCTCTTTGATTATGGTTATTGCTTGTGTGTGGAGGAGGGGGGCTGTCCTCAAGGGTATTCACTTGTACATATCAGATGTCTAAAGTGGCAGGTTCTTTAGTGAATTTTGTGTTCCTTTTCCTGTAGCTTGGGTTTTATCCTGCTTTATTTTGTAAATGAAAACTGAAGGCTATTAATGTATTGGCAGATGTTACAACCTGAAGAAGGAAAGTGTTTGGCTAATTACAGGTAATCTCTGGGTATGCAGGCTGCTTCTCTATGCAGATTGGAGAAGTTTGGTAAGAAGCAGAAATAAGGTGTTTCTACTTTGAGAAGAAATATGAGTGGTTGAAAATAAACCTACTGTAGGAGCTTGTTTGCATATTTTTGGATGCAGGAAAATGCCCAGTCTTGATCCAAAAAGCCTCAAGAAGGCTGAACATTGTCTAGTTAAATGCTAATGTGAGTTGAAACAACACATTCTTTCAGGTATTTTCATGCCTTTGTTATGAATTATGTCTCCTGGAGAATACTGTGTAATTGTGAGAACCTGATAATACTAATGAAAATACACGGTTTTCTTGGTTCTCTGTGGCTAGTTGTTTTGGTCCTAGAGGGCTAGGTTTCCCATGGAAAAAAATAGATGGGAATGCAAGGAATTGGGGGGGGGGGGGAAGTCAGAGGATAAATAACTTTATTGGCAAGATTGCTCCTAACTGTTCTTTAGGTTCTGGGGCATTCTAAGGCAACAAATGGTATATTTTGTTATGCTGAAGCTGTTGAATATGCATATAGCTTGTATGAAATATGAATCTGCTTCCCCTGTGGATGAATGGTTCAATGGATTTGTTTTGTTTGCAGAGTTCCTTCCTACCCCTTTGACCTAGTGCTGCTGGCAGCAACTGAGCACCTGTGTGACTTTGTGTGGTGCTCTCTATGCTGACTGTGTGTTCTTCAGCTGCAAATGATTGTGTGCTGAAAATGCACCATGCATTGTTACAGCTCTCTGGAGAGGAGCTAGGGTGAATGCTAACAGTTGGGTAGGAGGTTTTGGGGATAAACCCTGCTGATAGGAATTATGGTGGTATTTGTCTCCATTTGGAGTCTGCATTTCAGGGAGCAGAAAAATTATTCCAGACTTGTGAGTTATATAGGCCATGGTAGAAATTTGTGATTGGGAAAGATGAAATGAGAAATCTATTGGAGAAAATCTTCTATAAATAAATAATCAGGACAGTTCTGACCAGAGTGGCCTCAAAGGTTAGTGAGTTGACTGCACTGTGTTTATAGGAGCTGTCTGGTTGAGGAGTTAACATTGTGGGATAGGTAAAGACATAGAGGAGCAAGGAAAGCACATGGATGAATATTGCATTGCAGCTGGCTCATGGCTGTGATCACTCTTGCATTTGTCTTTTAAATTGTGAACTCAAGCAATCTTACTTGAACATCTTACTGTTTTAATTCCTAGATGGGAATGATGAGCAATCCCAGCCCTTATGGCCAGCCATATAGTCAGAATACTGGACAGCAGATAGGAGCCAGTGGACTTGGGCCTCAGATGCAGAATAAAGCTGGACTGCAGAACAGCTTACCACAATTTCCTATGGACAAGAAGCCAGTTCCTGGAGCAGGAATGCCTAACATGGTGAGTAGAATGAAGGGTGATTCCAGAAAATGTCGTAATAGACTAGAGTGGAGCAGTATGTTCTGGTGTTGCTGTGTTGTAATTTTTTGAAGCTGTTATACTCATTGTGAGTACATATTCTAAGTCCACATATAATGCACTTGATTCAGTCCCTAAAAAGGCTAATATGAAGGAGAAGTCTGAATTGTGCTTTCTTTGTTGATAAGCTGCAAACATGACAGTTATCATCATATTGGAGTATATACAAACCCTGAAGGCACTGAGTAATTGTTGTAGTTTCCTTTCAAAATGGAAGGTTAATACTAGTATTGAAGAGCTTCAGGAGAACTGGAGTTTAGGAATGCAGGTAGCAGAGCTCTAAAAATCTGGATATCTCCAGAAACATAATCTAAAACCCTCTCTGAAGAATCTGTTAGAAACTAGAAGGTGTTGAACTGAATTGATATGAGCAGCATAGAGCCCTTGAGCTTTTATTCATTTATGAGAACTCCTCGCATGTCACCTGGAAAAGATCCAAAGTCTGAAGAAATAAGCAGAACAGCAGAAGAAATACTGGATGCTGCCATACTTAACATTCTTAGTTCCGTGGCATGTTCTGTCCTGAAATTGTGCCATTTCTCTAGCAGAGACTAGGAGATGCCTGTTTGGAATGCCTACATGGAAGATTGCTGTTGGAAAAATGTTCTTGGTACAAATTCTTCATTCTCCTTTTCTAGGAACAGTCAAATTGAGGCACTTTATAACCTAAACAAAGTGAAAATTCTATTAACTCTAAAAGGTGTTTCCATTACCACAAGAATTGCCAATACAACTTTCTAGTCTCCAAGATGAGGAGGAGATTTGAGGTCTAAAGTGCTATTAATATTTTCTGGTTGGTCTAGCATTGCAAATTAACCCAGAAACATGTGCAAGTTTCTGCTGCTCTTTGATAAGCCAAGAGCTAGGACCAGGAGAGTGATAGGAGAGAAATTGTGGCTGGCAAGAGAATTACTGCCAGGACTGTTGCTAAGGGGTATGTTTAATGAGGTGTAACCAGAACTCCAGAAAGGTGGGTTATCCCCTTTAGCACAGAATATAGTTGGTTTTTCTCTTTGTGATTCTTTACTTGCTAAATGGACTATTTGCAAAAATAGATTAATTTCTGGGAATTTCTTTTCCACTTTCTCCAGGGTCAGCAGCAGACTCCCCAAGTTCAGCAAGCTGGTATGGGGCCAGCAGCTTCTCAAGGAATGGGGTCTGGCGCACCTACAGCGGATCCAGAAAAACGCAAACTCATTCAGCAGCAGCTGGTTCTCCTCTTGCACGCTCACAAGTGTCAGCGGCGCGAGCAGGCCAACGGGGAGGTGCGGCAGTGCAACCTCCCTCACTGCCGAACAATGAAGAATGTCCTGAACCACATGACACATTGTCAGGCTGGCAAATCTTGCCAGGGTGAGTGGAGGAGTGGTTACATAGATGTGGTTGACATTGTCAGGATGAGAAGGGCTTCTAGGAAGTCAGAGAAATAATGGGTAGCTTGGGAAGTAGAGTTGTGGGGTGGTTTGTTTTTTTTTAACATATCTGTTCCCTTAAGAATGGATATCATGAACTACTTCTGAGCCTGTAAAGTTTAGGTAAGTTAGAGGGAACAAGGTAGTGCAAAAAGATGAATGAAGGTATTTTGCTTAACTGTGTCATTCACTGAGGTCTTTTGGATGCTGCCTTCTGCTAAGGATAGACATAAACCAGGAATCTGAAAGTACAAGTCTACTTGTCACCCATTAATGGAAGAGATGACTTGGGCAATGGCTAGCTAGGAGTTAAGCTGCTACTGTCACTGGTGAGCTCAGTCTATCCTGGCAGCCAAGGAAAATGTATGCTACCTTCTTGGTAGCCTAAGCTTGTCTGGGTTGTGCCAAATACTGGCATCTCAATTGCTCAGTACAGTTGGCCTGAGGTATGTGGTGTTATCTTTTGAGCCAGGGGGACACAGGATTGGGTGCGTAATATAGAGCTTTCAGTTAAGCTTTAGTTGAGCCAACAGGACTTGGAGAAACCTAGCTACTTTTTCTAGGACTAGTTAGTACTGCACTATTTAGAATAATACTTTACTGACCTGGGTTGCCCAGAGAGTAGTAGTTGCTCCATACCCAGTGTGTGTTGACCGTGTGGAGATACTTGCAGGAATTTGTAAATGTATCTTGTTCCCCTCCCTTTCTCAGTGGCACATTGCGCGTCTTCCCGACAAATCATCTCACACTGGAAGAATTGTACAAGACATGACTGTCCTGTATGTTTGCCTCTCAAAAATGCTGGGGACAAAAGAAACCAACAATGTAAGTTTACTGGGGAATTACATGTATTAGATGAACCATAAAATGCAAACTGGGAGTTTAACTTTATTGCACACAGATGTGTACAACGCTCTTGAACCTGGGAACATGTACTAAGGTTTTCCTCTTGCTTAAGTGTCAGAGTATTTTTCTGTCTCAGCTAGTATTTATGGAGAGCAGTAATGGTGAAAGTCACAGCTCTCTCATTGCTTTTCATTGCCACCTCTCAGCTGGCCAGTTTCTGGAGACAAATGTGCACTCACACAGAGGGTTGTGTCACTTCAGCCCTGATGATAATTTGCTTCCGATCTTTATCCTTTGTTTACATCAGATGTCCCTTCTCCCTTCCCTTTTGTTCCTTTGGTCTTCCTGACAAAATCTTCAGCAAGATTTTTGTCATTGTGTTACCTGTATGGTGGTTTGGTATGTTTTTTTTTCTTTCCCGCTCCTTTCTTAATGTTGCTTTGGGTGTTTCTGATTACTAATGTGAGCTTTTTCTTGCTTTAAGAAAACTTAAGCCACTGGAATGATTGCTAAAGAGCTGGATGTACCCTTCTGCCTTTAGCCTCTGTGACATGGTCTGCCTCTGTTTCCAGTTTGAAGCAAACAGATGTGTCCTAAATACTTAGTGGGACTTCCTCTCAGCAGCTCAAATGGAAAACAGCATATTTGTTAGAATGGCTGGTTGGGTCAAAACTTGTCTCCATGTTTTATGACAGGTTTTCCAAATCTGGTATCTTCTCTGCATGTGCCTATTAGTTGGGAACAGACAGTGCATTCTGTTATTTTCCTGTTCTGGTGGAGCTCTTTGGCCTTCTGCAGTCTTTATTAACTGGGTTTGTCTTGTCTAGCACTGCTGGGCGGAGGTGGAGTAGGAGGACTTGGAAACACTGGCTCCATGGGTGTGGGGCAGCAGACAACGCCCAACATTAACACTACCAGTCAGATAGACCCCAGCTCCATCGAGAGAGCCTATGCAGCCCTTGGACTGACCTATCAAGGGAACCAGATGCAGACACAACCTCAGGCCCAAGGGAAGAATCAGCAACAAGGACAGTCACCCCAGGGCCTGCGCCCTATGAATCCTATGAGTAAGTTTATCTGTTGATGTTAAAATACAAACTGCAGGCACCTCTCCTGTGCTAGATCTTAATACAAATTTTCTTAACATAGTATCTTAATATTGCTAAGTAATTTACAAAAGGTATGGCTCTGTACTATTTTTAGACATGTGATAATAAGCTTCTATGATTCTACTCGGGGGAACCAGAAACATTGAAGGCACAGATGCCTTTTCCTGTAAAATAAATTCTCCAGGAAAGGTATATTCTTTAAAGAAAATATTTTGGAAAACTGGTTAAAAAGTAAAATTCTCATTTTTCTAATGTTTCTAATTTTGGGCTTTGGGGCATTTTTAATTGGAAATGCATGTATTGGAATGACTGTATTTGGGTGTACTTCCTTGCCACTCAGACTGAAGCATTTTGCAGTTGTATCTCATATGTAGTGCTTGTTTTTTAAATGAAAGTAGTAAATAACAGACTTTTTATGTGGACTCATGTAACTAAGTTATCTGGGTGGCTTATTGCTGAGACTTGCAAAACACCACATAAGAATTTTAATTTGCAGTTCAGTTAATTCTGACCTTGCTATCACTGGTGTTAGATGAAGTAACCTTTAACCAGCTAATTTTGAGATTACATGACAGGAATTTTTCTTGCCACCGGCTCTTTGCCTGAGTTGCTTAAGTAGAGTTGTTGTTTTTTTTAATGGAAAAGAGGAAAGATGAGCTGATAGAGGTTTATAGTGCAGTGATCTGCCTGTATGCCCCATGACAAGCTTGTGTATGGAATGAGTCATTTGTAGGTACAGAAGTTCCATTGGGAGGGCACTGAGATGGCAGAGGAAAGTAGCAGTTGGTTGCAGGCTGCAGTCTGATGTGCTGTTTCTGCACTAAAAGACATGCTACTCCTGAATTACTCAGGAAAAGGCTGTTGGGTAGAGTGGACTTGTTAATGACATAACTGATCCTCATAGGTTGTATGTGACTTGTATACTGTTAGAACTTTGCCTTGCAGTGTGTAAAGCCTTTCTTAAAATAGGGGAAGGGTCTTAAAGCAATTAGATAAAATAATACAATTTTCTACTATGCATTAGAGTGATATAGAAGCTTCAGAATGTTACAGTGAGGACTTTGAAAAGTTGAAAGAAATGCCATCCATTTTTCTGAAGCTAAATAGTTCTCTGCTTTTTATTTCTAGCACTGAGTTTGGCCTCTGTATTCTTACTGGACATGCCTTATAACACTAAGAAAATCCAATGAGATGGACTTGAAAAGCTCTTGGAGAATGAAGCTTAATGTAGAAAGGACAAGCATGAAGAGTGGAGACTTTTGACTGTTATTATTAGGTGTGCATGACTCAGGAAGGAATTACAGGAGGTGAGATAGGAACTATCAGGTCATGGCCTACATGACAACAGAGCTAGTATAGTAGAAACAGCAGGATTTGTTGAGGACTGCAATGTGAAAAGATGTGATCCTAAGGAGATGGATCAAATGGTTGGTTTTGGCAGTTGAAAGGGGAGAGTTAAGGCAAAGGTTGACAGTTGTCTTCTCTACCAGATTGGTCTCAGATGGTAAAGTGAATTGGGTAAAAGAAAGTGACTAAGGAAAGGGAGATTGAAGGCAGCTTTGTGAAAAGACTATTGAACACTTAGTTGTGATATTAGAGGTATGTGTGAGGCTTGGTATACTTAATTTCAGTTGATTTATCTTGTAGGTGGTGTCTAATTTTGCTTGAAATACAGATTATGTAGGATTCAGATGTAAATGCACGTGAAGCTTGGTAATGGCTTTTATGCTACTCTCAATGATCTGTTTACAAGTTCCAGACAGAAATATGCTGCATTGTTTTTCATGGTTTGAGTCTTAGCTTTAGTATGTGAAAAAAATAGGTGCTTTTTTAATGGTAATTGAGATTGTATGTAACAAATTGTCAGAGGTTTTTACTGCAAAGGAATGTCAGATTTTCCTTCTTTTACAAACTTTGGGGAGTTAGTTGTAGGATTCAGAATTATGGAGTGGGTGAGAGGGCACCTTGTCACATGTAGGTGGTAGGTGACGCTTTCAAGTTTTTAAAGCCTTTGTGAATATAAGACTGCATTGGGTCTGAGTTGTCCCCACAGCAGTCCTCACAGTGCTGTTGTGTACTGAGAACTAGAAGGGTGTGTTGATACCACAGCTGTGCTGTGGCTGCTGTGGGGCAGGGCTCACACAGCATCAAGGCTGATTCTTCAACATTCCCCTGCAGTGGGATGGGGTGGACAAGATCTTGGGAGAGGACACAACTGAGACAGCTGACCCAAACTGGCCAAAAGGGTATTCCATACCATATGACATCAGCTTAACAATAAAAACGGGGCAGGGGGTGGAGGGGGAGAAATCTGCTTGTCTTCCAGAGCTACCGCTAAGCATTTGGAGCCCTGTTTCTGGAAAAGGGGCCACACATTGACTGCTGATGGGAAGCAGAGAATATGCCATGTTAGTGTTTTAGTTGCCATGTGCTCTGCCTTGCTTTGCTTGTCATTAAATTTTATTTGTCTTAACCTATGAGTTTAATTTTATCTTTTTTCCCCTTGGTGGGGTGGACTGATGGAGTGGCTTGATGGGCACCTGGACTCAGTGAAGGTCAAAGCACCACAAAGGCTCTGAATGACCACCAAAAAAACCCAACCTCAAATGCTTCTAAACAAAAACTCTTAAGTAGTGCTTGGTAATGCTGAATCTTTAGTTAGTCACATAAGTGACAGCAAATTGAAATTGCTTGTTGTTGGAGAAGTTCAGGAACATATCTCCAAGGTCCCTTTCAACCCCTAATACTCTGATACAGTGATACTGTGATGTGCAGAGTAGTAATGTGCTGTGATGCCTCACGTAGAGGTCACCAGTGTTCTTCAGACTTTTTCTACATTTGTAAAAGAGCAATGGGTAATTAAACTCCCTTCACAAAAATCAAAAGTACTTGCAAGTTTAGACCCTTGTTATTGCTGAGAAATTACTTATTTTGCACGGTGAACGGGCTGTTCATTTAACACTACTTATGTTTTCCAGGTGCAAATCCAATGGGAGTGAATGGAGGAGTAGGGGTTCAAACCTCTAATCTGCTGCCTGACTCAATGTTACATTCAACCATGAATTCTCAAAAGTAAGTTGAATTATTCTTTGCACCCCAGTGATTTTGTTTTGATCTGATGGCACTTCTTGCATAAACAGTGGAGTAAATGCCATTGATGGCTATCTCTCCCTTTGGATTTTGTAGCTTTTGTTGCAGTTTTCCAAATCCTTGGGTAGGACAGCATGTACTCTTTCCTGGCGCTGTTTTGGTGTCTGTGCAGCTATTTATGCAGAGTTTGTCCATTGATTAAGGAATGGCTGAACTAGCACTTTGTCCTAACATTATTCTAAAAGAGGCTATGACTGTAAGATGACTAAGCTTGGGCTAGACTTTTGCCCTCAATTTTTACTGTTTTTGAAGCCCCATGATGAGTGAAAGTGCCAACGTTGCCAGTTTGGGAGCCATGCCAACAGCTCAACCATCCAATACTGGAATTCGAAAACAGTGGCACGAAGACATTACTCAGGATCTCCGAAACCACCTTGTTCATAAACTGTGAGTAGCTAATACCAAAGTAATCTCTTAGGTGAGTTGCTGCCTCTGAGTTGTGTATATGGGGCAGAAGGAACCCTGGCTTCCAAAGCTAGGGGTTGAGTTTTGTCAGGGTGCATGAGCAGGTAAAGCAGAAGCCTAAAAACTAGAACTGCATCTGCTGTTTTGGGGTGGTTGTGTTGGGAGTGTTCTGCTCTGTACTCAAGCCATCTACATGAGGACAGTGTCCCCTGCGAGCAGCAGCAGTTCCGTGGTTTGTTGGAATTTTACCTTCTGCTTTGTCTGCACCACTGGCACCAGGGCTGAAGTCTCTGTCTGGGTATGTTCTAATCACTTGCATG
Organism: Ceyx melanurus; assembly: GCA_024611195.1. Taxonomy (NCBI): domain Eukaryota; kingdom Metazoa; phylum Chordata; class Aves; order Coraciiformes; family Alcedinidae; genus Ceyx; species Ceyx melanurus. Next base: position 30,625 of record JANHGL010006474.1, read on the forward strand.
TTGGTTGTTTTTTCTTCCCCCTTCAGAGTCCAAGCCATATTTCCTACTCCTGACCCAGCAGCACTGAAGGATCGGCGCATGGAGAATCTGGTGGCATATGCTCGGAAAGTGGAAGGGGATATGTATGAATCAGCAAATAGCAGGGTGAGATGCCGTGTCCTTCAGCCATGTGTCTTGATCCCTGATCCCATAGTGGTTGGGGAGGAAGAGTTGTGAAAGCACAGATGGGAGTCCTAGGCCAAGGAAGCATGTGTTCAGGGGTTTGTGGATGGGGTCTTGCAACCAGCTGGCTGCAGGCTTCTGCCTGGCTTATCAGGAGTCAGGGGGTGGTTTCTCTTGGTATGTGCTGTGCCTGAGACTTTTTGGAGATCACTGGGAGGCAGTGTGAATCTCTTCACTGTGATTCTCCAAAGGAGTGTTGGACACAAGAAGAGAAATGTCTGATGTTGGCCTAATGGTTGCCAGCAGTGCCCCTTTTCATCCTCCTGTCTGCCTGACAGCCATTGCAAAGGGAGAGCCACCGCAACCCAAGTCAAAATGGGGCTGCAGGAGGCTGTTCTGCACAGCTTGGATCACTGGGACCTGTTGCCTTTACTTAATGTCATCTCTTTTCCTGACTTGCATTTCTTCCTAACAGGCAGAGTACTATCACTTGCTAGCAGAGAAGATCTATAAGATTCAGAAGGAGTTGGAGGAGAAACGAAGAACTAGGCTGCAGAAACAAAACATGATCCCAAATGCTCCAGGCATGCCACAGGCTCCCATGAATCAAGGACCCAACATGGGACAGCCCCAGCCAGGGATGTCTGCAAGTAAGAGCATTTAGGTTACTGACTGCCTGATGCAGTGGAATCCTGTATTGTAATTTTGGTAGGCTGGTGACTGTTTTGCCCTTCTTCTTCAAAGTTAAACAGAACTTCCTCCTCCCTGTTCAGAAGTACTTGCAGAGTCTTTGATTGATGTGTCTTAATTAGTGACCACAGCTTATCTAAAAGCATTTAGTCTTCTGAACAAATTGAAATACTGTAAACCTTTACACTTAATTTGGGGGTGGAGGGAATGGAGATTAATTGGAACGCTTAACATAGTAGAACATCGGTCTCATTAGATGCATCTCTAGAATTGATATAAAGGTAACCTCTAGAATTTATTTAAAGGTAACTTCAGTTACTATAAGATACTTTCATTATATATTCAGGTATTTATGTCTTTGTAAGTTTAGATCATGCTTGTTCTGTGCCACATTTTGTTTTGTTTTGGTTTTTTTTTTTTTAGACAAATGACCTTTCCAGCATACAGTGAAAAACAGATTTCACGTTTTCTCCCTGCAGATGTCTTCTGTTTCACATAGTTCTGTTACTTGAAGTGACCTTCCTAATGCTAAACATATTATTGTTATTATTAGATTCCCTGCTAATCATGCATTTATAGATTAGAATAAAATTAACTTTAGAGAGAATTTAATCAAAACTGTTACAGTGCTAATGAGTGTAGTGCCTATTTACAGCATTAGGAAAGGACAGGGTACTGCTAGTGTATTTATATTTGGTTAATAGATAAAAGCAGGTAACACAAATCAATGTGGGTGATACCCTTAGTTAGAAAGGGGAGAGAGGCATCTCCTGATACTACAATCTTGTCTTTCAGTTAAATCCTGTAAATAACAGAAATACTGGATTTTAAACTCTACATTATTAATAAAGTTGCATCTCATATGTTGATTTAACTGTAAATGAGATATATTGGAACCACAATCTGCTTAAAGATTTTTTTTTTCTCCGTGGATCTAGATTGATAGCTCTGGAGTAGTCTTAAAACTAAGTACAACAGTTCTGCAAACATGCTTTCTAGAGCACTGCCCTCTTCCCCTCAGCCCTCTCTCCTGACAGCTTGCTTCTCAGAAGAAAAGGATTTTTCTTCATTCTTATGGTCTTGTATATTTCAGATACTTTGCAGTAAAGAATGCAGTTCTTAAGACACCTCATGGAAGCAGATGTGTAGCTGTCAGAGATAGTTTGTTGTCTAAGAAGATAGGGTCAAAATTTCAGTTACTCAACTGAGGAGACAGACTTGTTTGGGGTTTTTTTTGTTTTCTCTAACAGTTGCAGAAAGATTCAGTAACTCCTGGCATATGCTATCAAAGTCTTCATCTGAATTCTTTCTCCTGATTAAAGTTAATTATATCTTGTTAAATGCAATTCTGGGTTGTCTTATGCTTGAAGTCAGAAGAACAACTACTGAGATGCATTACCAACATCCAAGAAAGCTTCATTAAGGTTGAGGTTTTGAGTTTATTTGCTGTAACTTTTGTAGCAAGTTGGTATTCAGCTCAGTAGCTCTCAGACTTGAGCAAGTTGATCAATCCTCTGTTGAACCGCATTGTTTTCATAGGTGTAGTAATAGTGTGGAGTGTTCTGTACAAGTTCTTGTTGTTCGGAGTTTTTTTGAGCTGCTAAGTTTGTCATTCTAACTTGAAAACATACTCCAAATTAGTCTTCAACTTCTGAAAGCTACCTATGCCTGAGGATATTTCTGTCAACAGGACATGCTTATACTCTCAAGAAAATTCTTGGTTTTGCTTCACACGTCAAGGACTCCTGAAGAGTGTTCAGAGTTACTGGACTGTGTTTGTACACGTTTTTTGTTTTTTTTCTTTGTGTGTGACTTTGACTGAAATGTTTGGTGGATAAAACCTGGTGGTCTTCTAAATGCCATAATCTTATTCCAACATTTTTTTTTTTTTATCAGATGGTCCTCTTCCTGACCCAACCCTCATACGAGCTAATGTGCCAAACCAGATGATGAATCGCATGCAGGCACAGCCAGGTAAATATCTAAGGGAAACTTGCAACTATGATTTTGAAGGCATCTTGGAATTTGGCAGCTCTTGCTGAAGCCTTATAGCCCTTGTTTCACTTGTAGTTTTCCATTTGATTAAGAAAATAGATAAAATAGATATCTGTGTTTATATGATGTTACACATATATATGTATATCTAAAACTATATATATGCATCTCTATCATGTTGTTATTTTGTGAGCTTTCAGAACTGCAAGTTACCTTCCTGCTTTGTTAAACAACTTGATGCTTTTGTAACTTCTGATCATGTGAACATAGAAGAGTGGGGTCAGTCAAACATGGTAGTCCTAGCCAGCTTAGATGATGACGTGGTGGTGGTGGAGGGAAGATGATTTGCTGCTCAAAAGGAATCGTCACAGTCTTTGTTACATATTCAAGAAGTGTTGTAACCAACATTCAAAGTATATCAGGAAGTGAAGATACAGTTTGGTATTCGGTTAAGTGAATTTCTAAAATGCAATTGAAATAATGCAGCTTTTTGTAGGAAGTTGATCTTCAGCAGCTTTTTGTTATTATGTACTCTAGTAACTCTCAAACTTCAGAGCTTTGATAACAAAGGAAACAAGTCTTTTGGGGAAGAAACCCCAAACTAGTCTGTATTCTGGAGTGTGGTATCTTTCATACTTCAGAAATATTCTATGCATATATATATATTCTATGTAACTGGTTGATTGGAGGAACTATTTCTCTTCTATTACATGCTGGAAAATAGGTTGCCAGAAAATGAAATTAGGAAGAAACTGACAGCATTTCTTCTCCAAATATTGACTGGTACCCAAAGGAGAATTCAGGCCTTTCCTTATAAGTGTATTTTTTGGCATAATCACACAGGAATGAATCAATTTGGCCAGATGAACATGCAGCTGTCACCGATGGGACCCCGGCAAACCCCTCCTCTTCAGCACCCTGGACAGCTAAGCCAGGCTGGGGCCATGAACCAGGTCAGTCTGTGTGCAAGTTTTCATCCTGGCTGGTGAACTTGCAGGCTTGCCTCTGTTAGCTCTGATTTCCTTCTGAAAATGTTTGATTTCTTTATTTAAAAATCAAGCATTATTTCTTAATTCTCTTGACCCTTTGTTTCCTCCTTTTGCATTACCACAGAAATCTGTGTCTATGGTCTATGGTAAGCCTTCAGATCTTGGTAGTAAAAATTGCCTTAAAAAGTTTAAGTGGCTTTTGTGCTGTTGCATCCTTAAAACAAGGAACAAAAATAAATGTTGCAATTACTATCTGAAATGAGTATCCTTTTCCTTAGTTTACAAGGGAAATTATCATAGTTTTTGTCTTTTGAGAGGAATGATAATCAGGCTTGCCATACTGCCACTTATCTGCAGGATACAAGCATCAATTTCTGCAAGAAGATCAATGGGGTTTTCATGTAAAATGTTATGGAGGTGTGAAATGAGTTTCTTTTCCAACAGATGGGATTTCCTTCACGTATGCAGCAACCAGGGGTTGGCCAGCCTTCTGGTCAGAATCAGTTTCTACAACAGAACCAGTTCCCTGCTGCTGCCCCAGGAATGAACACAGCAAGCATGCCCATGACTCAGCCTGGAAATCAGACACCAGTTTCTCAAGTAAGCTTTTGATTTCTGGAAGTTGTCAGTGGGTTCTGTCATATAGTGGTTTCATTGTTCAATATATATTAATGGAAGACGAGCTGTATTTCTCAAGATGCTTTTGGAATTATAGTCAGCCAAATTAATTTGAGACTTTGCATTTTCATGATCTAGCACTGGGAATGGCAAGGGTGTGAAATATTGTTGACTTGTTCTCTGGCTTAAGTTTGTGTGACAGGGAATTTTGTAAGTTTTGGGGTTTTTTTTTATGGAGCAGAGAATTTGTTACTCAGCATGCAGTAGGTAAGAACTTGCTGAACAGCAAAGCAACAGAATCTCAAAATTAAGAGATGGTGGAATAAGTCATAGGGGTATGTCTATCCAAGTCCAGTGTGTGTTACTGGCTTTGAGGGATAGGAGGGCTAACACTACTATATATCTGAACTTGTAGTCTGGCAGTTTCCTTTCTGTCCTTTCCCTCTCCTTTTTCAGCAAGTACCTTTCAGGCCAGGAAGAAGTAGGATATGTCAGTTTACTTCTCATTGATGCTTTTTCCTAGTTTGCAGGCAAGATTATTGTAGTGTGACACTTTTTTCTTGACCAATACAATTTTTCTGTGATTTTTTAATGATACAGTTACAGCTGTACGTATTTCTGATGATAAACTCAGCTTGTAGTCTTGGAAGTGGGGGCATGGGTACAGTAAATGTATTTGAATGTAATTCTTCCCTGTGGTACCTTGTCCCATACTCAGGATGTACAAGTCTGCAGTTGTAGAAAGATAAATGTTTTGCCCAGTGGGAGCTTAGGTGTGCCATTCTTTACTGTGTCAACCAGCATGTCTATGTCTATTGAAATATCTTAGAGGATAGAGAGATGTTAGGATGAAGGTTGGACTTTGAAATGGAGTTTTTGAAAACAAGAGAGATATTTGTCACATGTTTAACAGTATGGCAGTAACTGTAGGGAAACAGCCATTTGACAGTAATTTCTCTCACTTTTCTACTTCAAGTCACTGTAAACATGTACTTGTCCTACAGGCACAAATGACCAGCGCTTCCTGTCCTGTGAATTCTCCTGCAATGGCTCCAGGTTCTCAAGGGAGCCATATTCACTGTCCACCTCTTCCACAGCCTCCCATGCACCGGAATTCTCCTTCTCCGGTGCCTAGCCGAACCCCAACACCTCACCACACACCTCCAGGCTTGGGGTCACAGCAACAACAGGCAGCAGCAGCTGCCACTGCTGCCCCAACACCTACTCCTCAGGCAATGCCACCTGGAGCACAGTCACAGACTATGCACCCCCCTCAAAGGCAGACTCCAACTCCTCCACAGGCACAGCTGCCTCCACAAGTCCAACCTCCAGTTCCAGTTACTCCTTCTGCAGAGCAACAGCAGCAACCCTTGTCACAGCAGAGCACAACTGCATCTGTTCCCACACCAACAGCACCACTGCAGCCTCAACACCCCACAACACCTGTAAGGAAGGAAATAATTTTGTGCTTTCCCAGAAAATGTTTGAAGGTTGTTTTTTCAGTTAGACTTTTACTTTGGTGCAAGTGTGTTAATGGAGGTAGCTTCTGGTATGTTTTTCACACTTGGGAGCTGTCTTGATGCAAGAAAGGTTATGTTTATAGGTTATCTGGTGTTTTTCAGGATTCTAGTGCATGTTTTAAATTTTGCTATGAAACATGGATGAAGTCTCTAGCTATGTCTGCGTATGTGTAGTGGTGTGTACAATATGTGACTTTCTGTATACTAGGCCTCCCACTGTGTTTCTGTTGCATGTTTTTCTGTAAGTGGAGTTGTTCAGCAGTATGTTCTTCAGGTGAAGCAAATAGAAGGACTAGAGTGTGTTTAAACTTGGTGGATATGTAGTCTAGGTATAAGGTAGATTAGATTAAGAAAAATAAGTTAATTAGGTGCTTGTTTGCTATGTATATTTCATTCCCTCAGCTTTCACAACCAGCCGTAAGCATTGATGGGCAGGTAGTATCCAACCCACCATCCACCAGCAGCACTGAGGTGAACTCTCAGCAGACTGTTCCAGAGCAGCAGCAGCCACCCTTGCAGGAAGTGAAAATGGATATTAAAACAGATGAAGGGGAACCAGAACAAACAGAGCTGCAAATGGAGGAAAAATCTGAGGTGAGATTGTCAGACAGTTGCTGGGTAAAATACATAGTGCTGCTAGATGCTTTCTGTCTCCATGTAAGCCATACTTTCCATAGTTTCAGAGCTGTAGGTGCTACATGCTGCTGCTATTTTGATTGTCTTCATCTGCTGCTTTCTGAAGAAGGCTGTTTTCTGGTGAGATGGTGGTAGAAGCTGGTGGCCGCAGGAAGGACCATGATAACGTGGTTGCAATTGAGGCTTTTTGGTAAACACCAATGTTAGGGGGCACTCAAGTCAGTCCAGATGTTATTGTCAGCTGTAAAATGTTCTAAGAGAAGATATTAGGATAGAGCAAACAGCCTCAAGTGGTGCCAGTGGAGGTTTAGATTGGGTATTGGGAAAAACTTCTTCACGGAAAGGGTTGTCAAGCACTGGAACAGGCTGCCCAGGGAAGTAGAGTCACCACCCTTAGAGATATTTAAAAGATGTGTAGATTTAGCACTTAAGGTCATGGTTTAGTGGTAGACCTGGCTGTGTTAGACTTACAGTTGGACTTAAAGAATTTTTTCCCACCTAAATGGTTCTTCACTTCTACATGTACATGCTGGGCTCTCACAACTTGTCACTGAGGACACCTAGAAGTGTGGCTGCCACAGGCATTATCTTGGCAGCCCCAGTGTGCAGGAGACTGTCAGACCTGTGTGAAGTGCTGGATGAGCACCTGTGTGTCTGCTTGCAGCTTAAAACTTGTTTGCAGCTCATCATTGCTACTACTGTAGTGTTTAAAGATCCATTCTAGCACATCTGCTCAAGTTTTAGGCTTTTTGACTGCAAAGTAGATACCCTTAATCCTAGGGGAGAGTCGTGGGCAGGATTGCAGGTAGGTTTAAAGAACAGGAATGTGGATGGAGGACTTCATAGGAAACTTAAGTGACAGTCTGCATACTATTTGGCAGGTTAAAGCAGAACCAGTCATAGAGGAATGTAAACCAGAGCCAATGGAGGCAGATGAGAAGAAATCGGAAGTGAAGACTGAAGTACCAGAGGGAGAAGAAAGACCTAATACTCCAGCTACTCAGTCTTCTCCAGCAGCTGGACAGTCCAAGAAAAAAAGTAAGCAGGAAAACTGTTTTTACTGAAATCAACTGCATTTCCTGAGAGAAGTCTTGGAGGAGCAAAAAGCCTGACCTCTCTTCATTGGTACTCAGTAGGCTTATATGGATTGTTCTGTATGGCTTTTGAACAATAATACATGTGCTTTTAATTGGCTTTGGACAAGCTCTTTAAGTCTGCAGTATGAGACATTAAGCCTTAGTAAAATTGTCAGTACAATAGAGATTTGAAATACTCCTTGGTTACAGATTTTTCTAGACAAGTTTTTTCTTGGGACCTTAAAGGGGCTGTATGTGGAATGTCAGCTGGCTCGAAGAAATTCAGCCACGTCTTCCTATCATAAACATTTTTTTAATAATTTGGCCACCTCCTTGTGTCCAGGTGATGTTTTAATGCCCTCCTCAAAGTCAGTGTTGCAGATGATAAACAAGCCATGCTAAATACCTTGAGCCCTTTGTGTGTAATCATCTTCCACAGACCTCCTGTTTTGCAGCAGGTTTCCCCCTCACAGCTCTTCTGTCTCTCTAACCTTGGTTGTTTCTCAAAGTTTTCAAGCCTGAGGAGCTGCGCCAGGCGCTTATGCCAACGCTGGAGGCACTTTACCGCCAGGATCCCGAGTCTCTTCCATTTCGACAGCCTGTGGATCCCCAGCTATTAGGAATTCCTGTGAGTGTCTTAGCAAGATACTTTCCTGGATTTAATTAAAACCTACTATATTATGTCATACCTAAGTCTGTCCTGTTAATATTTTATATTGATGCACTGAAGAGATTTATGCTTGTGCGTAAATGCTGAACATGAAATGTCTCACCTAAAGCTTCTCTTTTCAAAAGTTTGTTAGGTTTTGTATTCCTTGGATAAATAAGCAGTTATACCATACATGGAGGTGATTACTATAGATACCCAGTGCTGTTGCTTCACGTTGTGATGTTTCTATTGCTGAATTCCATAGGTATTTCTCTCTTAAGAAATTTTGCTGAATATGTGAGAAATTAAACAGATTAAGACAACTTAAAAAAAAGTAACTTGGTCAATGATTAATAATCTGTTTCAAACAAGGAAGAGGTTATTCAAGTTAGAGTTTTTGTAAATGTCAGATTTTCTGCTTGTTTTAGAATTGTCCTCAGAAAACATTACTACCCTTTAAGGATTTAAAACTGTGGATTGACTATGGAAGTTTACTATTTAATCACAAATACGTATAAATAGAAACCTTGTTTAAGTGATTTTAGGCAACATTTTTTTTGCCTGAAATGTTTTTTTGTTTGCTTTTGGTGTGGGTATTACTAGGATTGATATTACAAAAGTTCAAGGCCTGCTGTATTATAATCAGACATAAGTACTGCTAATAGTCTTTAACAAGCTCTCGTTTTGCTGTCATTGAGGACTTGTGTAGAAGTGGTTCCTTAATTGACAGAAGGCATTCTCTAGAAGAATGGTATCTTTTATCATCCAATGAAGTAATTTATTTTTGTTTATTAGGTTGTCTGGTATACTAAAACCAGTCACTTGCTATTAATGCTCTTGTATATGTCATCAGATCACAGTGACTGCAAAAACATTGCCATTTTCAACTTGTATTAATTGCTGTGACTGAAATTAGCATGGCTTTATTTCATCAGGTGTGGAAAAGCAATAGAGCCTTGAGAAATAAAGGAATAATTAAGAGAAAGCTTTGGGGAGTGATATGGTATTATTTAGAGATTTCTTTGTATGTCACAAGCATTTTGACAATCAGATCAGAGAGGAACCTGTTTTTCTTGATGTACTGCAGAAGAATTTGTATGCCACATAGTTCTGTGGTAGTGTCCTGATGTGCTGTGTGTTCTTGCAGGACTATTTTGACATAGTGAAGAACCCTATGGACCTTTCTACTATCAAGAGGAAGCTTGACACTGGACAGTACCAGGAGCCATGGCAATATGTAGAAGACATCTGGCTTATGTTCAATAATGCCTGGCTGTATAACCGCAAAACATCCCGGGTGTATAAGTACTGCTCCAAACTGGCAGAGGTGTTTGAGCAAGAAATTGACCCAGTTATGCAGAGCCTTGGTTATTGCTGTGGAAGAAAGGTAAGAAAATAATTATTTTTAGTCTGCTGCTTGCTTCCTGGTATTGAAGGGGGAAAAATGCAGCAGTTGCAGTTGTTAGCATTTATGGTGTGTCCAACATTTTGAAAGTTTACCAGGATTTAGCCATCTTGAGTAATCTGATTTTGAGGTTTTTATGGATCTTCTATCTAGTGCTTAAATAGTCTATTTATATATAAACTCTGTGAGGGGAAGATTCTGTAGCTGAAGACTTACTTTGACTAGGGCAAAGCTGTTTGCTGTTGCAAATTAAACAGATGTGGTTTTGTTACTGCAGAAGAAATGCTCTCTATTTCACTGTATATTGAGACTGTGTATTTCCATTGTCTTGTTTTGATACGCTTTCCATCTTTGAAGAAGAGCTAACTTGAGAATAACAGCCTACTGAGCCTTTTTCCTGCTAGCACTTCATAGACTTGCTGTCCTGTGAGATCTGTGCACAGAACAAGATGGAAAACGATCATTGTTTCGGTCACACTCGCTTCCCGTGGAGAGCGGGCGGGAACACGTATGAATACTAAGATGACCCCATTCCTCTTTGCAGTTGGAGTTCTCGCCACAGACTTTGTGTTGCTATGGCAAACAGCTCTGCACGATCCCGCGAGATGCCACTTACTACAGCTACCAGAACAGGTGAGGGAGACCCGGCTGGCGTGGCTTAGTGAATGCTGCGGTGGATCTGTTACAGGCGTGCATGTATTTACATATACACCCCCTTGATATCTGTGCTCCTTTGTGTTTTAAGATACTAACTTGTGGGAAGTGCCTTTGAATAGTTTACCTTTTGTGTTAATGATTTCTTTCTGCAAAAGTTCACTGCAGCCTTTGCTCTTCCTCTTTTTGCTTGGCAGAAACATGATGTTTTACTATATTTTTATCCTGCAGTTAATTAAATGTTATCTACAAATCTTATATAAAAGCCTGTTGGTGTGGCTTCCTACTATGCAGCAGTATTTTTTATGCAGAACACTGAATAAACTGCACAGCAAGTATATCAATGCTTGTAATACATAATATATTTGGCAAGTCTTTGGTTTTCTCCTGATGCTAACACTGAAGAGCGCACTTGTTTTCGTGTGCACACGTTTATTGGAAGATTTATGTATTCAGATATTCAGTAGCTTGGTGCTTGCCTTTTCTCCAGATTTTTCCTTAAGGGAGTTGTCTTGCAGTAGCTGTCTGCAGCTATAAAGTGCTGTCACTTCTACAGCTCTTCTCAATAACTTTTTGCCTCTTTGTCTGTTAAAGGGTTTTAACCTATTTGACTTCTGAAGTTTCTTGCTAGGCACCTCTTTGCCAGCTGTAGAAGCAAGGCAGGCTGAAGCAGGGAGATAGATGCTTTTACACTGCCATGTCCCCTGGCCTGTCACCAGAATGCACCTATTAGAGCAGAGGACTGGTTACCTATCAACTGTCATCTCCATTTTAGTTTCTACTCTCCATTCTTTCCAACACCTTAAATAGACACAAATCTATCACAACAAAAACAAAGGCTTTTACCTGAAAGCCAATAAGACTTTGCAAGAATTGCTGTTTTCTTAAGAATTTGGTGAGGCAAAAGCAAGCAAAAAGCTACAGGAGTTATATCTTAACCTTCTTAGGCTTCATGAAAGTTTATAGCAGTGAATGGAGGTTTTTAGGAGTGAAGTAGCAGAAAAGCAGCTTACAGTATCCCATAATAATTGTTATAGTTCTAGGCTTACATAATGTAGAGCTTTTCATATCATGTCAGTATCTGTTGCTTACATTTATCTGTGGGCAAGCATTAGATGGACCAGAAGAGTTTATTAAAAAAATTAACATGCTTTACATGTTTTCAAACATTAGAAGGGAACATTTGTGCTATAACAGATGTATACATGTGACTTGTGATTTGTTATATACACACATCCATAGATAATCTGTAGATTGAAATGTACAGTTCTAGAAGTACATTATTGCAGATGAAAACTAGGAGAGGGGTTTAAGAGACCATGTCTTTTTACCCTAACAGCTGCTATAGTGTTGTTTTGTGTGGCATTATAATAAACTTGTCTGAAATTTTTTTATTTTTAGATTATTTAACATGCCTTACTAATGGATAGGCCACAGTTTTAACACATTTTTGAGAGCTGGGGTAGAATCTTGAATTAATCACTATTTTATTCAAGTATAAGTGAAATCTTTCTTTATTGATGGCTGGACTGTTACAGACTCAAACTGGGCTCAGGCAGAACCATATTGATGTAGAGCATTGTGTGTGTAGTTAGTTAGGTATTTTAGTTAACACACAGTTTGACAGTTCTGTAATTGATCCATGTAAGATTTTTGAGGGCAGATTTTATTGTTCTTGAAGCTTCTGTTATTTAGCTTTCCCTTTCAACTGGGAGAGAATCCTGTGGCCTTTCAGCATTTATACATTTAAGATGGAAGACTATTCCTCTTCCACTGATCTCATGCAGATCCTCCTGCCAATAGAGCTGCTGTGCTGACATACAAGTTGGAGTAGCAGTTCTTCCTTCCTTCTGCTCTTTCCCCTTTCTCATTTTAATTCTTTGCTGTACGTGGCATGGATTATTAAAATGAAGAGGGTATGGGTATGCTAAAATGGAATACTCTTTAATTTGCTTTACTCATTTGCTGCTTGTGAACTCATTTGAGATTTAATGCTAATATGTGCTTTGCCTTGGCTCTTTGCTTTGTATTGTCTTCCTGCTTCTGTGTCTTTGTTTTTGTCCTGCAAGCCCCCATTTATTGTGTGTGTTGGTTTTTATATTTCTCCTTCATGCTTGTCATTGTCTGCACTTGGATTTGATTATGGGGG